>JAODLL010045166.1:7218-20213 GCA_026546735.1 Forbesichthys agassizii | reverse complement strand
ACGTCCAGCTGGGAAGAGGCCTCGGGGAAGACCCAGGACCAGGTGGAGAGATTATATCTCCACACTGGCCTGGGAACATCTCAGGATCCCCCAGTCAGAGTTTGCTGATGTTGCTCGGGAAAGGGAAGTTTGGGGTCCCTTGCTGAAGCTGCTGCTCCCGTGACCCGACTCCGGATAAGCGGGAGAAGGTAGATGGATGGATGGATGGATGGATGAATTAAACATGACAAACAGTCACATATTATTTTATTACAAAATATGTATCTGTCAGATCCGCGAAGGCTTTAAATTAAACCATAACTATGAATTAAACACGATCTACATCTTCCTCTGCCCAGTAGGGGGAGACGTGACGCGTCAGATAGTTGTTATTGTTAGCACAGGTCAAAACTGAAGCAGCTAACAAAAACATTTTCATAGCTGAAAGACAGACCGTCCGACTCGATGGCATCACGTGAAAGAGTTGCACATTTGCTCAGCAAGCTGCATACAGCCGCGTGAGTTTAATAGGCTACCACTATTTTGTACGGTTCTTCAGGAATATTAGAACTGTACATAAACTGCGATCATGTCGCAAGGGCATGCACTCCCAGTAGCCCATTTCCTGGTGAAAATGTGAAATTTGCAACCCGTATAGCAGAGAACGTTCATGTAACATGTTTCTAGGCTCACTAGGCGAATCTGCTGTAGTTGCATGTGGGGTAAAAGTAATAAATAATACGGTCACGTACGCATTATCATGTTTCATGGAGAAAAAAGTTACTGCAAGACGTTCTTACAAAGTAGGCTACGTCAGGTGATGATGTTGTTGTTGTTGTTGTTGTAGTAGATTAGTAGATGAATGTACAGATTTGCCCATAATTGTTATGTTTATAAACACGTTCAATGAACTGAAACTTGTGTTTATAACTACGTTCAATGAACTGAAACGTCAGTGAGGTTTCCTCGAAAACGTTGACTTTCTACTTTCAAAAGGTGAGTTCAGTAAAGCAGTTTAGTTACGTTGAGTGAACCTTTACTTTTAAAGGTATCAAAAACTTTTGCAATGCAATGTTAATTAATTAGGCTACTTTTCATAAAAGTGGCCAGCGTTGCTTGACTATGTATTTTAGTATTTTGTTTAACATTATTTCATAATTTATAATAGCAAGTTATTTAAGAGAGTATTTAATCCGACATAGGTACTTGCCTGATCTTTCTGAAATGAAATTCAAAATCGGAATATGCGGACATAATCTGGACATCTATCATCTTTTGCATCATATGGCTGAAACACAACAATATACTGTACAGTTCAAAAATCTGTATGTATGTATTAGCCATGTGAATGCATCAACCCAACTCAACTCAACAACTGTGTTAACTTTGTGTACTAATTTCATATTTAATTGAAGCCCACCCTGAGCGCAGCCAAAGTGATGGTTCACAGCTCTGTCACGCCCACAGTGACTTTATACTGTATGTCCTCAGGTGCAGATGTCCAGCCCACTCCCACCAAGGTATGCATGCTACTGCTGTTCCCATCTAATGTAATGACTTGCTGTATCAGACCACACCCATGTCATGTCTCATATCCCTTGTGCAGGCTCTGCAGCCGTGGCACACACAATCAGAAAAACTGATTATGCGTTTGAGGTATGTATGTAATCTAATTATTAATAATACAAATAAAATGTATTATTATTGCAGAGATGTTGGTTATTAATAATAAACACACAAACCCCCCCCAGATTTTTTAGTGCCTTGGGATCTCTCCATTCATAGCAATGGTCAAACACCAGCCAATCAGGTTCAGGTGCCTAGATCAGTTTGTGCCATAGACTTGGTTTGTGTGTCAGTAGAAATTAAGATCTTATGTTCTGAAAATCATCGCCTAGAATCATGGTTCTTGTTGTGATTGGTTGAAGGTGGTCCAATCACCTGCTAATGATTAATCTAAATGACCAGCGATCAGATGTAAATGGTGCTTTTACCCCATTGACCATCATTCTAAAGTAGCATTCCATAAATAACTTTCCAGTCGATTATTTCTATCTATCTATCTTGATGGCTGTGCTAAGCTCTCCTTTAGTTTATTTTAGTTTGAACTGTTTGAGCTGGTTGCACATTAACTACTGTAGGCCTTTGGTTACTCTTTAATAACAAGCTATGCTTTCTCATGCCAGATGGCGAGCTCCAACATTCGGTATGGAGAAGGAGTAACCCAAGAAATTGCCATGGTAATCCTAGGCTTCCCAGATCCAGGAGAGTGTACTGTACCTTTACAGCTATAGTTTCAGTATCAAGTGATCCTGTGGCCTACGCATAAATGTCTCAAACTCAGAAGCATTAGGACAACATGAGACCTTGGGAACACTCAAGAAACAGTTGACAAGTCTGGTGTGTGTGTGTGTGTGTATGTGTGCGCGCTCGTGCGTGCAGGACCTGCAGAATATGGGAGCTCAGAACGTTTGTCTCATGACGGACAAGAACCTGTCCAGACTCCCTCCTGTCCGGGCCGTTGTGGAGTCTCTGGTGAAGAACGGGGTCAAATACAGAGTGTACGACGATGTCCGTGTGGAGCCCACAGACAGCAGGTAGAGAGGTAGACTAAATAGGACATATGACACAGGAGAATAAATACTAATGCATCTTCTACATGTAGTTACTGGGGATGCATAGATTTTCTGGCCACGGGTTTGTTTTGGACAATATTCGTTGACTGCAGTCTGACCTTAATCATCACATTTTTTTAAATACCTGTAAGATGATTTCACTATATTATCTGGTAACTGTAATGGATTACAGTACAGTTTTTTCATAATCAGATTACACATTACTTCCTAACTCTGTGTGTAGCCACATTAGCTTATTTCAAGTGATCCTTGTTCTCAAGGCTATTCTCTGCCTCTACTGTAGCTTTAAACAGGCCATCGCCTTCGCCAAGAAAGAGTCTTTTGATGTTTATGTGGCGGTGGGAGGAGGTTCAGTGATTGACACCTGCAAAGCAGCCAATCTGTATGCTTGTCATCCTGATGCTGACTTTCTGGATTTTGTAAATGCTCCCATTGGGAAAGGAAAGCCTGTTACTGGAGCACTCAAACCACTGATCGCAGGTACCAGAAAAAACTGTGTGTGGGCTCTCAAATTAAGGGGGTACTCACACTTGGCTCAGTTAAACCGTGCCCCAGCTTTGACCCCAAAGTCCGTTGTACAGTATGCTAAACATGCCCTGGCACACTTGGGCGTGGTACGCATCAGTGTGATCTCAAACTACGCAACAGTTGTTTCATTACAAACAGCATGGCGGCAAAGGGAACACTTTGGTCTACGGCAGAGGTGCAATGTTTATTGGAAATTGGGGCAGACGAGAGTATTCAGAAGCAACTGGATACAACACACAAGAACTATCAACTGACTCTTGGGTATCAAAGAACCTGAGTAGTGTCGGAAAAGCTGCAAAAACTACGTGCTCAGTATCTGAAGGTACGGGATGCACTCCGCAAAGCTTGTAGCTCGTCGGACATCAAGGACATATTCCAGTGGAATGATTATGTGTACAAAATAGTTGGCCGGCAACCAAGTAGCCAACGTAATATTTTGGAGTAAGCGTGCCCTGGCCCTGAATGTGAGTGCAGGCAAGCGGAGGGGGGACAATCGGGCTCTAGCACGGCTCAAGGTAACTGGGCCAAGTGTGAGTACGCCCTAAATCTAATAAGGGATTATTAAGAAAATCCATTTCTCCTGCAGTGTCGATTCAGTTCACTGAGAGTTGAGAACATTAAGAATGTTCTCTGCTAGTTACATAGAAACAGCAGTGATATTCAGCAAGAGTATTAACACAACCATAATTTCCAAGAGATTTGTATTTATTGTAGTGGAATTGTTATCCTTTATGTTCCATGAACAGCCAAATATAATGGTGGGTCGACCACTTTAATCCTTTTATATATTATTGTAGAAGTAGAATCATTTTTTCTATTCAAGGAGACATTATTCTTCTTCTGTTTTTAAAGTTAGAGTGTGTTTTTCCAGTGCCCACAACAGCTGGAACCGGCAGTGAGACAACTGGAGTTGCTATATTTGACTATGAAGATCTTAAAGCAAAAACTGGTAGGTTTAAGATCCAGTAGGCTAATGTGACCAGTACACAGGGTCTATGACCACTATGCCTATGGGGCTCTTCTTACAGCAGTACATAGGCTTGTATTTGTATTATGTATTACTTAATTGCTGTTTATGGCCCTGGGGTTGTGGTTTTTCCGTGGCTGGGCTTACGGCAAACTACTGCTGGGTGTACTCGCAGGTATTGCCAGCAGAGCGATCAAACCAATGCTGGGCATCGTAGATCCTCTCCACACCCTCCACATGCCAGAGCGGGTCGCCGCCAACAGTGGCTTTGACGTCCTCTGGTAGGACAACTTTAGGCAGGGCACCTTTTGTGTATTGCTGTTCTGATGGAGCTAGCTAGTGGAAGCTAGCACCATCTACTGCTAATAGTTTGATTGACACTCATTGTCTTCGGCTCTATGGCAAACACTTTTGAATGGAGAGTTTCCGGGATGATGTGCAGAGCAAGAACAAATGAAGAAAGATTAGCATGGTCTTACCAGGCTAAAGTGTTAGGGCATGTCAGGCAGACCTTATCTGGAAGGTCACAGGAATGATAAAACGTGTGTACAGTATATTGAGCTATTCTCATGCATGTGTGTGCCGTATACAATGTATTGTTCCTTGGGAGCCAGTCCTAAATCTACTAATGCTACTTCAAGGTGCCTTGTTGTTTTGGACAGGCCCGCTCTAAGCTAGCAGGCTAACCTAGCACGTAAGGGTTGTTGTGACAGTGTGCGCTCCCCTGCAGCCATGCCCTGGAGTCCTACACAGCTCTGCCGTACAACAAGCGCAGCCCCTGCCCTTCCAACCCCATCAGCCGGCCAGCCTACCAGGGCAGCAACCCTATCAGCGATGTGTGGTCCAGGCAGGCCCTCTGCGTGGTCTCTAAGTACATGAAGAGGTGTGACGTAGACAGTCCTCGTGACCACTGTGTGTGTGTGTGTGTGTGTGTGTACGTGCACGCTCGTGAAACACACGTGCAGGAAGGGGTCCACATACTTGGCGTTTCAACATGCATGCTACTGTTGAGGCAACACGAACACTTGAAATGACACTGCGTACCTACGGATTTTAATGCGGTTCAGTCAGGACTACTTTTTGTCCTTATAATGTAATGCATTTAGTTGTAGTTTATTATATTTGGCGGTATGGCTCTGTTCTGAGAGCAGCAGTAACCCCCCCCCCCCTCCTTTCCCCCTCCCCCCGTAGGGTTCAGAACAGAGCAAACAATGCATCAGTGGCGATCAATTGACAGACATTGATTAAGACCGACATAGCATGAATGGAGGAGACACGGGGATGGTGTGGGTGCAAAGAGGCTTGCAGGGGAAGTGGCAGGCTTTAATAAGGCACCCTGGATGAATTGGTACATTATACAATGCATGTAAAGCAGCAATCAGCTGCTCTTTCAGATGACGTCAGATGATAATCTAGGATAAGATTGTGGCCTGCCTGAACCTGCACTATGCTTAACCGTTGGCAAATATGGAAGGAGAAACCACTGAAATGATGATTTCTTATAAGTGACTCTGGCATTAAAAAATCTTTTTGTTTTATAGGTCGGTTCGAGACCCAGAAGATGTGGAAGCTCGGTCCAGCATGCACCTGGCCAGTGTGTTCGCTGGAATTGGCTTTGGGAATGCCGGGGTCCACTTATGGTCTGCTATTTCCTGCTCCATCCTCTCCCTACCCCTCCATCTTTCCAGCATTTCCCTGTCAGCATGTTGCCTAATTGTGTTACATTGTCTAATATTTTCCTACCAGTCATGGAATGTCGTATCCCATCGCTGGGAATGTGAAGACGTATATGGCGAAGGATTACAATGTGGACCATCCTATCGTAGTAAGTTCTTCAGTGTACACAAACACTGGGAGCAGTATGTGACCTGCTTTATAAAACTGGTGGCAGTGCAAGCAGAAATTAAAGTGGTATCAATAGTTTTGATGAGCTAGAGATAATTAGTTGTTTAGTGCAGCTAATCCCCCTAGTGTGTTGTTTACACAGCCACATGGCCTCTCTGTGGTCCTCACATCCCCAGCGGTCTTCAACTTCACAGGCAGCATGTGCCCAGAGCGCCACCTAGATGCAGCCCAGATCCTGGGTAAGGATGATGCAACATCTTCATGGCCCAAACTAAAGGGCTTCTGAAAATGTAATTCCGTACACGTTCAAATGCAAGTTCAGTTGCGATTATTCTATCAAGTTTCCAAATATTTTCCCCGATGTGTGCAAACAAAGTTTAAGAAACAGCTTTGTATGTTGCTAATAGATGCGTCCAAGCCTTTCTAGAGCGTAGCATTGCGTTTGTTCTAACAAACACACACCAGTGTTTGTTCATCGGTCATTCTTCAATGGTGTTGTGATTAGTTTGGTTTTTCTCCAATAAGAAATGACCAGGAGTATTTTCCATTTGTAAGTTCACCAAGACAAACGCACACAGTGCTTGTGTTGTTGTGTTTCCAGGGGCGGATGTGAGCAGCACTAAGAGGGAGGACGCTGGCCGTCTCCTGGCCGACACACTGAGACAGTTCCTGTACGATCTGGACGTAGACAACGGCCTGGCTGCTGTGGGATACACCAAGGAGGACATCCCAGGTCTAGTTAAAGGGACCATACCACAGGTGCCAGCACTGACACCAGACCAGTACAACAGAGGCTGTAGAGACAGAATGAAATATAAGAGCAGTTCCACTGTTTGTATCCCTGACCCTTAAAGCTCTTGACGTCAGTGTCATCATGTCCTGTGGTTTCAGGAGCGTGTCACGAAGCTGTCTCCCAGACAACACACCGAAGAAGACCTAACACACCTGTTTGAGGCATCTATGAAAATATACTGATTAACAAACACACAGTAATTATAATTTTAGCGTAATTTGTCCTAAAACATTATGTATGATTTGTCTACTCTACACATCTAACTGGCTATGTTAGTTGTATGTATGTTAATCAAATGCCTAATCTTGCCACTGTTAGTGTTGTGTGGTGCCAAGCTGGAGGTGTTTTGCACATCCACATTTATTTCCCAGTTTACCAGACTGTTATGTAAAGACAAGCTTTTAAGAATGTCACTAATCGGCCTGCTTTGTATTGATTTAACCTCTTAAACGCCAGCCCTTTTTCTAGGAAAAAAGCCAAAAATGTAATACCACAAATAAAACAAGACAGTGTTACTCCTCCACCAGGAGGCCTACATGCACGCTTCTGGTCTCATTTGATATGGCAGAAGCTATTGAATGTGAATACATTATGACTAAACTTATTTATATTACCATTGCAAAGTATATAGAGATGGAAAATAGCAACAATTTAATATTTAAGTTCCGCCTAAAAATCTACACACTTTAAAAGTAAAAATATCTTTGTAGTGATGCAGTTGCAGCCTAAATCCTTTAGAAATCAATAACCCAACATCTGAATATTACCTGTGCACTGGTTGATTCTAATAGAGTGAAGCAGAGCAGATTGAGAGAGGTTTTATTAGATGCATGTCAGGCAGCCATTTGAAATGTCCCATATACAAAACTGTACTACTTTAATTGCACTTGCATGTAACTGTAGGTATTCTATCTAATAAAGCTATTTTGACTCTGTTTTGAAGAAGGAAAAAACAAATACAAGTTTTAATACAAAAAATAATTGTGGTTGTCCTATCCCCCATTATGCCTATGGGTAATGGTGACCCATATTCATGTATTGGAGTAGTTATATTTTTACTTTATCAAATTAATTCATTCCTTTTTCTATTTATATTTAAATCTTTATCCAGATTTGCAACATGGCTCATGCATGCTGACTGAGGAGGCAGGGGACAGGGGATAAGAGTGGTCTAGATTTACAGTCTGATGTCACACACATTCATCATGACCAGTGACTGGTACAGAATAAGATGCCGTGGTCTATATGGTCATCTAGCACAAGCTTGTTGATGTTGAATGCCTTTTATATAGTAAAATAACAGTTAAAATGTCTAAGTAATGTATAATGTCTACAGCAACGCCACACACAGGCTCATGCATTCCTATTGCAGCACATACTCTAGCATTGATACAAATGCAATAATTAATATTACTTTCAATTATAAATACATTTCTGTACAATAAAAAATATCTCAGGTAAATAAAAACCACTGTAAATGAAGACGGGTCCGTTTTCACCCATCAACCCTCAATTGGGTTAAGAATACAAAAATAATTTTTATCAAACCTAAGAAAGTAAAAAGAAATATGAATTGTGATTATCAAAAACATGACAGTTAATGAATACCATGAATATCAAATGATATACATTTTTTCAAAAAGTTATAACACGTTGACCTCCACAGTCCATCTTATGCATTAAGTCCCATAGGAAATGATTACGGGTCCATTTGGACCCATGTTGTGTGCTCTAACGATACCAACATAAAAACTGTTTTTACTCAAAAAGTAAAAAAATCTAAAATGTATGAAATAACATGGGAACATAAAAAAAAACATTTGTTTAATCATTTGGGATGTCTTAGCAGCTTGAATTATTAGCTGACAGGGTACAGAACACCCTGCGATCACTGGATCAGGACGATTCCCCCAGCATCCTGCACCGAATCCTATCCAGCAGGCAGGTGAGCTGCTCCCACCAGACTAGTCTTGTCATGTTTCTTATCCAGCATTCATTAGATCTTAACAATGGGAATGCCATAAAAAATGCAATGACCAAAAACCTATAGTGTTTCTTGTCATACATTTAGGCAATGGAAATTGTTTTGTTGTTATTAAAATTATTATGAAGCTTACTGGCTAACAAAACATTGTTGTTTATAACCAATAACAATAAATAATCCATGTCATTTGCTTTGCTATGTTTTTTCAATGCGGTATACTATACAGTATGTTAATTTTCATACATGAAATATTAATTTTTCCATAAAACACTACATATTCATGTTTTATTATTTTATTATAAGCACAGTGCTTAAACATAAATAGCTAAAATAAATACTAAAATCAACTGCTCTTACAGTTGCTTTTCAATGTTGATGCTTACAAAATTTGAAAGCACCATTAGCTTTCTTTAACATCTGTCATACTGAAACCTAACCCTAACCCATTCAACAGCGGCAGAATCTTAGCTTGGTCAAATCTGATTTTGAAAACAAAGATATCAGCTCTGCTCCCAAGATACAATGAATTAAAATATACAAATTAAGTTATTTTATATATATTAAGATATGCACATTTTACAATAAATTAAGCGATGAGGCTAAATAAAATACATTGTGATATAAAGATAACCATATTGATGTATCATTATACAATAAAAATACATAAGCATACACTCATGCAAGTTATAAAATATTTTAGGATACAATATTAATTAAGAATATAATACATTTAAAATAATCACTTAAAATATGTATTATGTATTATCTATCAATTGATTAAATTATTCTAAATCTATATTCATTAAAAATAACTATCCACCTGGGCCTGTCCTTCAGAGGTGATGGACTAAATAGAAATAAACGTATTCCATTCCTTTCCTTTGTGAAGAGAGTAAGACATGACTCTAGCTCCACGTAGTGCCTCAACAGTCTTTCCAACCCAGTTCAACTCTAGATGGTCTACACAGCAGCCAGCAGCTAAGATCTCTTGACTGTTGAACAGTGATCAAGTAGCTGAGAAGCTCAGGTCCTCACAACCCAGGAAAGAGTAATTCAGCAGGTTGCTCTTCAAAAGGATGTCCCCCTGAACCTGCGGCAAAAAGATAGCAGCTATACGTTGTATTTGTTAGACACTTACACTGCTTATACCTTGTTCCTCACCTCTGTCTGCCAATGCAATGGCTCAGTCTCGCCTAAGAAGGCCACATTCAACTGGAACTGGGCCTGACACGCACACACAAACACATACATTCTTGACTGAACTGAATGAACATGACTTTATTATTATTATATACATGTAAAAAGCTCAAAAGTCCTATTTGGTATGTTTATTGTGCTAAAAGTAATGTATTCCTAGAGGTAGAACTAAAGATGTTCAGTCAGAGAGCATACCTCCTCTATGCTGACAGCAGACAAGTTCAGCTCTTCACGACCCAGGAAGGAGTAATTCAGTCTCCCTTGAACCTGCAGCACACAGACACTGCTATACTGGAGGGCCTTTGAGCAATTTGGCAAAATGTGAAACTGGCCTGGGGTGGCTACATATTTTGACAAATAAAAGCAGGTCTGAATTAGAAGCCTGGTCAGTTATTTTCAATAGAAGTTCTTTGGATGCAGTCTATTAAACTTCCCACCAAGTCGTCTGCATGAGCTAGTTCTAAGCTGCTTGGATCACACTTTGGATCAAGCTTTGTCATCAATATAGTGTGTGGAGAGTAGTGCGGATGAGTAGGAAGGTGGCAATAAAGAGACTACTGGTGATGTTAGGTAGGCTGTGCTTGTTGTCATTTCCTGGCTACAAAATATAATTGTTAATGCTAGTTTAACTTCTCACCCCTTTACATTTACTGTAAGCTATGCCAAACATTGACAGGCTTGTTGCTCACAGGCAGTATGTGTGCAGATGTTTTACAAGCAGTGCCAAAAATGTACAATTACTCGTTATTTGGTGAACTAAATGCTTTCTGTAGAGTAAACAATAAATTAAAGACAACTTATTCTTTTATTTATTCACCTACATTTTACAAAACATACAAATAATATTAATACTGGTTTAAATAATCTATTTGATCATATTTCCCATATTATTTTAGCATGGATTTTGTGTGAAAGTAATTAAATGCCTGTCCCAACTAAAGGCCTGTTGAATTTATTGATTGAAGCAAATAAAAACCTGGGCTATTAATTGCAGTTTTACGGTAAAACAGTGTGTACCTCATTTTTCAGTGACTTTGTTTCTGCCTCTGTTTCCCTAAGAAATGACCAATTCAACCCTTTCAACTGGTAATGAGCCTGAAACACACACAGCAACATGTGTGAAAAACTCCAGGATAAGAAATCAAATGTCCATGACCGTTATTCTGATGAGCCATTCCGACCTCCTGGAAGTTTCCGTTGAACTTGAGAGGTGTTGGCGTGGCAGGAGGTCTTGGTGTCATGGTGTTTGTCTCCTCTGGACTCCTGAAAACAGTTCACCAGAAGCATTGCTAAACCTGAAGCTACTGTAAACTGAACAATGACTGTTGTACATTATTAAGACATTCATTAATACAATAAAATGATGAATTAACTTTTAATTATCAATTAAAACAATTTTGATTTCTCATGATAACTAATATTTATACTGCTGTCAGTGTGCTGAGTGCATATCCCTGCACTGTGTGCAGTCACACCAAGCATCACTATATACATAATCTAAAATGTAACAGGAGGCTCAAGACAGTAGAAGAGCCTGGTCTAACCAGCACAGCCTGTACTCAGGAAGGTCTTGGTGGTGGTGGTGGTGGTGGTGTTTCAGAGCACACACAGGAGTAGAGGTGAGTGCAGGTCCCTGGTCCAACAGCAAAGCTTGCTGCAAAATCATGTCCTCGGCCACAGTAAAAGCCTGCTCCCCGCATGTATTAAGGAACTGTAAAGGAGAGCATATAATCACCCTTCTAATGTTAATTACTATCCTGAAGGCATATTTTTTACATAGCAGTAGATTGGGCTTTTTTGTGTTAGTGTTGCCACTTTGTGGACAATACAGACATCTGCAGGCAGAAAGGGGTCTGCTCCTCACCTGTGACGGGGAGAAATCCAGTGGGATCAGAGAGGGGCTCCCAGACCAGGAGGAACTGCTTTGTGGAATCGTCTTTCCAGAGACCTGCAAAAGAATAATCAGGTTTTACTGTACAAAACACAGACACAAACAAACAGTACACACTTCTAATCATAAAGCTAAAATAAATATTTATTATACACCCTATAAAAATATGCATACAGTTTTAGCCAGTAATAACTAACCAGCGAGCTAACTACTCAATAATCATGGGTGTGCAAGAACACTGTCAGGTGGATGAAGACTTTTTCTGTGTAGCTCTGCCTTCTTCACTGTGAATGGTGCACATTATTATGTGCCCCCAGAGCCATAATATCCAAGGAGAGCACTGTAGCCCAGGACAGAGCACTGTTATAGCCATATACAGACCCTGCCAAAGATCGGTAATATGATGATGTAACAAGGGCAGTGCACTAGGGCGGACACAACCACACCTGTTCCCAATGCACTTTAAACTTAAATCAAGCCATTATCAAAAGGAGAAACTGACTAAATGCATGACTAAGATGGCAAACCCTTTTGGAGTCAAGTGTATGGCCTCCAATGATTGCATCTTTCGTTTGTGCTAAAGGAAAGACAAAATACAATATGTTTGCTAATAATGCCATGCATAGTAGCATTTTATTTTTTATTATTTATTATTTTAACAACAATATCCTAGCCTTCACGATGCATTTCCAATGTGTGAGGCTGAAGGAGCACTCATGTATTGTATTGTATTGAATGGAGGTGGGTTTTTTTTGCAAACTGTAAGATTGTGTCTGCAAGGTAACAAAAAATGTTTGTCCCACTGGTGTGTAGCTTGGAGAGAGGTAAGACCCAAGCGCAAGACACATAGACAGAACGGTAAATAACAAGGTTTAATAATAACAATAACACAAGTACAAGCAGGAGAAACAGTAAATAATCTCCAACCAGGGACAGAAGAAATACAAGGGCTTAAATACACAGTTAGACCAGAGAGGAAAGAGACCACAAAGACAAAAGACAATAACGGCCAGGTTAGACATGATTAACACAGGTGCAAATATGACGATCAACTGAACAGAAACATGGAACACAAGGAACACATGGATTGGAATAGAGAAAACATGGACCACAGGGGAAACGTGGACCACAGGGGAAACATGGACCACAGGGGAAACGTGGACCACAGGGGAAAC
>JAODLL010045155.1:0-20215 GCA_026546735.1 Forbesichthys agassizii | reverse complement strand
GTACAATCACTACTTTACATTGCAGAAAAGTGTCATTTCTTCATTGTTGTCACATGAAAAGATATGCTCACATATTTTGCAAATATGTGAGGGGTGTACTCACTTTTGTGAGATACTATATAATATGCTAAAATTCCTGAACTCTTGGGGGAGTATAGAAGAGTGAAAGCCACTCATAAATCAAAGAGTGTTCCTTTAAATAAAACAGTATAGGTGATACTGATACTGTATGTTCTATAGATTAAATAGGTAAACCTTATAACATTATTATTACTACTCACCACCGGGGGACTGAATAATTCACAGAGTCCTGTAAAGCTGTAGATAAATCGCGTCAAAGGGGTCTCAATAGGTTCCAAGAGTATCACAGATGACGTCAACCCTACCCTTTTAACAAGCTTCTTGCTTGACCCTAGGGAAAACAACAAATAATGATTAAGAAATTGGATGGAAAAATAAATAGCAAGAGATATATCAACACAGCCTTTTTACCAGTAGAGTCATGATTCAGCATCAGATCCATATGACAGAAGGTTAGCGATCAAGGAATGTACCTGGTGCAAGATACTTCCGTAGTATAGTTATGGCTTCTGTGCCCCCTTCTCTATTGTCCTCTGTGATGCCTTGCGCTGCGATAGTCAACGGACAATGAGATGCAGGGGAGAAGAGAGGATATGGTTTCTGGCCCTCCTCGATGGTGAAGCCCATCACTTCAACCCGACCATACAGACAGGTCAAAAGACACTTCCCACGGAAGCACAGGTTCTGTAGTGAAGCAGTATGACTAATTACATCACACATGATTAAACATGACTGACGGCTGACATTGTTGTTGTGCTCTCACTGGTCAGTTGGATAACATAATTTAAACAATAACAGAATTTACATATATTTGTATTAGTGTTCATTGTTGTTGTTTTAATAGTCCTACGCCTTATGTCTAGAACAAGTACTACATTCATAAAGGGGGTATCAAGGGGTCGCACAAACCATCATATTAAGTCATTCTTTTTGGGTGTAGTGTTATGCATACCTGATCCTTCTGCAAGACCAGTACTACATGGTTTCGGTTCTCATCCCTCTCTGCACAATAATGGAAGGCATCCTCCTCCAACCGACCTGGTCTGAGATCTTCTGAGCCACTTGGGGTCTTCTGGACGATGGACAGAACTGACTGGGCATAGGTACTCCAGTCTCGTGACTCATCTGACACATTGTCCAGTTTTGGTGCTGAACTCCCATTAGTATGCGTTCCATCTTTTCTTTTTGCAGACCGAATCTGAGTGCTGTTCTTGGACCCAGAAACCGACTTAGCTTTTGTTTGTAGTCTCTTGACTTTGGGTTTCCTCTTCAATGATACTTTGCTCTCCTTTATCACCTTGGTCATGATGACTGGGGTAGAATTGAGATCAGAAACAGTGACGGGAATCACGCGTCCTTTGCCCCTCACATTCTTCCACTTGTGTGAACTTGTTTGAGTTGGTTTGTTTACCTTCATGGTTACGCATCCAAATACTTCATACCTGAAACGCATTTGGAGAGAAAAAACACAGAAAAAGAGAAAAAAAAAGTTTTATCAATGCAAATGTTGGTACCGTACAGTAAATATTTTAACAAATGCGTTTCTTATACCCTGCGGTGTACCGTTTTATTTGATGACATACGGTACCATACCTCATAGGTACGACATCCAATATAACGTTAATAAGCGCGTATTACTTTAGGTTACCCTGGCCTAACACATACATCAAGTACTGATTTAACAACCAACAACCTATAATGACATTATGGCATAATGACAGTGTAAGTCATGTATATTAAAACTACACAATTTCAGCTGTACATTTTCCGTTACTGTAGCTAAGCTAACTGAATAAAGCTAACCGCTATATAATCACCTTATATAGAAACAAATGTACCCTTAACCGGAAAACAACGTAAAACTGTCAATATAAACCTAGATTATGAGAATCACATACTGCTCTATTATCTGATATTGACTATTGTGTTAGTCATGGTATATTTCGTAAATAAGATAGCTAACATGTGTGGCAAAACAAACGCCGCCTCCAGCTGGCCGACCAATTGTTACGCAGAGTTTGATCACCTACAATTGACAATATCTCACGTGCTTGATACATTGTACAACATTACACAATATCGGTATCTACACAATTCTATAATAACGTACAACGTACAGCATTATATTTGTATAAAAATAGTGTACGATCATGTAGTAGTTTGTGGCGAAGTTAGTGGCCAACCAAAATCTTAACATAGTTCATAGTCTGTAAATATCGTCACATCCTCTTCCCTTCCACTTTTGCAGGGGCCTACTTCAAACAAGGTACATGTAGCTTAACGCTACTTCTTTTATATTTACAATATAATCGAAGTGAATGCATTTTATTAAACACATTTCAGTCAACAAAAAAAACATATTTTCATCACAATGCAAATGCGAGTGTGAAATACTGCTGTCTTGTGCGTAGCACGATAAGGGAGTGTCTTTAAAAAGATGCGTTTCGAAATAAACGTGGATATTTTGTCGTAGGGATTTGCAACATTTTTAGGTACCGTATGTACCGTAACCAGACTAGAATGCCTGGATGGATGGTATGGTACACACGCATGCTTAAAACGTATTTGTCGAAACAGTTATCAATGTAATCCAGTATGGTAAAATTGTTCGTGGACGTAAATAAATTATGATTATCTCTCTCTCTTTAATTACAGGCTAATTAAAGGTGGAGTGCCAATATGCTTTCCCAACACAGCAACCACGCACAGCATGTGCTGTCCAACCTAAACCAACAGAGGGCAGTAGGGCAGTTTTGTGATACCTTGTTAAATGTGGGAGGAGGTGTGGTGTATCTGGCACATCGCAATATTCTGGCCTGTTTCAGTGAACTGTTCAAAGAGAGTAACACACCCATGATACCATGCACGGAGGTCTGCTTACAGGAGTGTCCTAATGATGGGCTGGAGTTACTCCTGAACTTTTTCTACACAGGAGAGCTAATGTTGGATTCGGTTAACCTTGACAAGGTGCAGCGTGCAGCATCTAGTTTGCATGTACCACAAGCAGTTGCACTTTGTCAGCAATTTACGGAAAGCTCTTCTGAAACATTTACTTTGAAGCGAAAAAGAGGTAGACCTAGAAAGATAACAACTTTTCATACCACTGAAGAAAAATCCAATACAATGCAAAAATATAAGCCCGGTTTTGATGATGTCACAACTACTGTGGTTGACACCAACATCACATCTACTACTACAACACGCTCTGGGCGAAAAGTTAGGGGCCCCATGCGCCTAGTTCGTGAGAGTCCCAACACAGATTTCACACCACTTGAGAAGGGCAGCCAGAGTACCAAGCATCCCCCTACAGACAACGAATGTCAGGATTCGACTGGTGAAACTAAGGTATAATAGGGTTATAAACAAGCATATGATAAACTAGTGTGAAAACCTTGACACTGATTTAGCATTACCACTCTTATTAGCCTGGTGATTTGCTATTGCATGAAAGATACAATCCTCAGTTTTGAAATAGCGCTCATAGAACAAAACTTTTTTTGGTCTCCACTCTATAGGCAGGAGTAGAGAAGAGTGTGAGCCTTGGTGTACTCTAGGGGTGAGGAGTAGAGATAATTGCAAGCCACTAAGTAGGAGGGGCATGTATTGTTTTGAACCATTTAATGCCATAACAACAGTGTAATGTAATGTCCCACACAAATGGAAGATTATGCTTTAACTAATAATAAATAATTATGATTATGTGCAGCATAAAAACGTGAAATCGGGAATGTTTTTATAAAACAATTCACACTGGGTTTATGCAGTGTATTATTTTCAGGTTGACCTACAACGTGATATGAGTGACAATTCTATTAGTCTTGTAACTGAAGACGACGCAGATGATGTGGTAGACTTTGGGGGTCTCCAGGCATGCTCTGATGAGGAGTACTTCTCTGTTGAACCATGCTCCGTACCTCCATCACCACCAAGAGTCCGGAGGAAAGCGGACAAAAAAGGAAAAGACGATGCCATTAAGGATGAGGCTAAAACAGACTCTGTCCGGTGTCCCACTTGTCACAAAACCTTCCGCAGCAAATACTATCTCAAAGTCCACAACAGGTACGGAAACACACAACTGAATGAATGACTAGATGTATTCTTAAGGAGGAGTATTTTCAATTATCTGACACAAACTTTGTTTTGTCCTCCTTCCAGGCGGCACACCGGTGAGAAGCCATTTGTGTGTCTGAAATGTGGGAAGAGTTACTTCAGGAAAGAGAATCTTTTGGAGCATGAAACCAGAAACTGTGCACGAGTGCATGTGAGTGGGCAAACAAACTAGCACTGTGCTGCAATGGCTACATTTGTTTAGAATTAGCAGTGGAAATACTAAACTAAACTACGATACTAAAATACAAAATACTCAAAGTATTGAATACAGTTTCACAATGACAGTACGTTGTGTTTGTACCATGTTGCCATTGCAGACGTACACATGTCCAACATGCAACATGCAGTTTAACAAGAAGGGAGAGTTGCACCTGCATATTACCTCCCACACGGGGGACATGCCTAATAAGGTATGCCTTCCCTTATCAAACATGAAGCTATAGTGAAATCTCGTAGAACCTTTTAATTAATGGGCTCTGCATTGCTCATTTCTGATGGATATATTTGTAGTGTTCGTCATGCTGTGACCAGTTCATGCACAAGAAAGAGCTATCACTTCACATGATAAAGATCCATGGCTTTCCCAAACCACATCCGGTATGTTTTCCAACCCCCCCCTTCTAATTGTGTATGACTCCCTTAACTGAAGAACCACACCAAATCACATTTTCATCAAGAAAGCTGTTAACGTGGCAACGTTATCTTCTGTAGTGCACGGAGTGCCCCAAGGCCTTCCTGACTCGCACAGAGCTGCGCGTGCACGAGGCGGCCAAGCATCGAGGCGAGAAGCCATTTGTCTGCGAGGAGTGTGGCCATCGGGCATCTAGCCGAAACGGCCTGCAGATGCACATCAAAGCAATTCACAGGTACAGCAGCAGCCCAGTGCTTTCTGTCATATGCTAAATGTGCTAAACCTAAATGTATATGAGCTAGACCTAGCTGGAGTGATGTCATCATGCATATAATCAATTATGGCACATAGAGAGAGCTCAAGAAACTTAAACATGTCAAATGTGGACATTGTAATACCTGTAATGGCACTGATTGGTTGAGGAAAGGATATTATGCTCATCTCAAGAACCACAAAGATATATGTTATTGGATTGACCTCACTGCATATTTACTGGTTTACAACCCCCCAGAAACGAACGGCCGTTTTTGTGTAACTACTGTGGCCATGCATTCACCCAGAAGACCAACCTGAACATGCATCTGCGTGTCCACACGGGTGAGAGGCCTTTTCAGTGTCACCTCTGTGGCAAAACCTTCAAGACTCAAGGTAATGGCTGCCAAGCATTCCTGTGCACATTTGTACAATCACTGACAAATTTAGCTTGTACTGTATTAGCTGGTAATACACAGTAGAGCTATACTGTTTTGAAGATCTGTTTAAAGATGGAGTATGAGCACATGCTAGAGAGCAGTCCTTTGTATGTTAATGCAATGTAAACAATATAAACACATACACACAATCACACTGCATTTATTTTACAGTTTCACTTGAAACTGTAACAAATCACCGTAATATCATGCTTGTCGTTTACTCCAGCCAGTCTAGACAAGCACAACCGCACGCACACAGGCGAACGTCCTTTTAGCTGTGAGTTCTGTGAGCAGCGCTTCACGGAGAAAGGCCCTCTCGTCCGCCATATTGCCAGCAAGCACCAGGAGGGTCGTCCTCACTGTTGCCACATATGCGGCAAAACCTTCAAAGGTGAAACACGGGAGGTGCTGACAACAGGGTCTGCCATTCCATGCACTCACGTTGACCAAATGAAGTAACATTGCTCTCTGTTTTGGGACCACCAGCCATGGAGCAATTGCGTGTCCATGTTCGTCGCCACAAGGGAATGCGTAAATTTGAGTGTACAGACTGTGGCTACAAGTTCACACGCCAGGTAAGCTCTGTATACATCTACCTAGCCACAGTGTGGCAGGTTTGAGGTAATACTGTACAATTAACGTATTCCTTATTCATTACATTGTTTAATTCCTTTGCATTAGCAGTTCACTTTTCATGAGTTGTCTATGGGCGACGGTTACATGATAGTTAAACAGCAGTGGTTGATTTGGTTTCAAATGATCGCTTAACATTTACTTATTGTAGAAAAGACATCAAAAAGACATCACGGCACTCTACTTGTAGAACATAACTTGTAGAAAATGCCTTTGCATTTTCTCACGAGGGTTAACTCTGGTTTATTCTATATTATTATTATTATTAATGTTAATACATGCTCCTCTTCCCAGGCTCACTTGCGGCGACACGCCACAATCCACACACGGAACGAAAAATACAACCCTCGGCAGAGAAAGTTGAGGATTGCGGTCGTGGAGAACGCAGAGAATGAGACCAAGGCGGCAGAAGCCACTGGAATCTTAACGTCAACCCACGAAGAGAACAACGTCATTGCAGTAGAGCCAGTAACGGTGGAGGGCCTGGCGCAAGCTAACGTCTCCGTGCCCGACCAGGATCCTGTTAGCGTGGTTGTGGTGTCCAGCCAAAACATGGAGCCTGGAGCCTCTGTGGTGAGCCTCTTGGTGCAGGAGACACAGCTGGGCAGCGGGACATATGAACATTCAAGAGAGCAGGTGATTGTGGAGAGTGTGTCGGAGGAGAACCACACCTGAAGAATGTTTGCCACTTAACAGTCAACCAGTGACTTACGGTGTTCGTAGAAACTGAAATTTTAAATGACAAAGCTGGCAAGGAACAACTTATAGCGTTCGGCCTTAGTGATATGCACAACACACAAATGTTAATCTCACATTCGTATCATTATATTGGTGAACTGTTTGCATTTAAAGTGGAACTGAACTTTTGATAAAGTAGTTTTCTAATGTCAAGCCCTACACCATACATAGTTACTCCTCCCATTCAGTCAGTTATCTTCTTAGTGGCGTAGCAAGACTGCACCGGGCTTATTGCAGGATAGGCGTGGCCCAGTCAAACCTTTACATGGGAAGTGTTGGTACATTGAAAAAGCGAGCGTGCTCACCGGGGGGCTCAATGGTGAGCACATGCTCCCCAATGCCATCACATTACTTGCATTATATTTGGTTCCCCTACTGCTATCTTTCGCTACTTCCAATTTTTTATAAGCATATGTTATGTCATGTCTGTTGAGCTGATTGCAAACTCAATAGTATTTCTAAAATGTATTTTCAAGATAAGGTTTTATCCAAAACATAAATACATTGTTTTTGAAAAATAATGGAAGTAAATGGTGATTGTAGCACAATGATGTAGGCGTTTTTGAAAAATAATGGAAGTAAATGGTGATTGTAGCACAATGATGTAGGCATTGTATTTGTTACCCTGCATGTGACTTTACTGTCCATGCATCATTCATGAATTTAAACAGTCTGTAAAATCGTATTAGATCAGAAACAGGCAAATGGCACAATAAACCCTGCAGGCACCCTGCCTGCAGTTTTATTATTGATAACCACACTGGACATTAATGTACCAACCCATTACATATTGGGAAAGACATTCACAAAATGATATCAACAAAAATGAATACAACAGTATGGTGTTAGAACTTCAGCGATACTAACATTTAACTTTCATTTAAACCAAACATGAGTTTAGCACTTCCAGTTGTGATTGCAGATTCAGCACTACATTACTATTCTTGAAGTGGATTAAACAGTTAACATGTTAGACTACAAAAGCACAATTGTATATACCCACTAATAAATATCCTAAACAGTAAAACTTTTTAAAATAAAGTTTCTTCATGCGCGTATGATTTTGTGGTTATAATGTCAGTTAGTTCTTCCAAGGACCAGGTGTGGTGGAAGTAGGTAACATTACACAGAAGGTTAAGATAAAGTATGAGTCAGTCATCAGTAAACACGCTCTAATTAGTTTAGACTCTTCACTAAACACGCTCTTATTTTATATGGACTCCAAGAAGCCATTTGTTCACATGACTGGTTGAAGGGTGAGTGCACTTTGATGACACATTACCCATCACCGACCCTGGAGCTACCATCTATCATCAACAAATGCAAGTTACCATCACGTGTACCTTCTCCCATTCAGCTCTAATATTAGACTATTCATTAGTGCAGCTTAGAAGACAAAGTCTCTCCTGGTAAATCTCAGCTCTTACTGAACCTAAGCCATGTGGCGGATTAGCTGTACAAAACGTTGATTGCCTTAGTTTTTGGAATGTAAACGGGTTAATACTATTGATTCTAAAGAGATGTTGGCCTTCTGCTCCTTAACAGCCAGGTTCTCAAAATAATTTGAATGTAATGGGGTTTACAAAAGCTATTAGAATTGACTCAGCACGGTCCACCTCAGTCACAGAGACATCTGTCCTGGAAAACAGACTGGGTCGTGCTTACTTCATCCAGTCAACAGGCACAGTCACGTAAAGGACAACATCCTAGTATGGCAGAATGGCAGCAAAGTGGATTCCAGGTCTCAGACAATGGCATATTGTACATGCTCTGTCACGTGTCTTCAGATTTTTAAAGCTTTGCGATGAGGCGATTTCACAGTAACTGGCGGTGGCACTATCAATAACTACCAATCTCAGCGAGCAGGATTCACGTCCTGGTTCTGGTTGAGATTATTGTTGAGGTTGTGAAGTCCCTGGTGGTGGCGCTGGTGCCGGTGCAAGTGGATGGCGTTGGATTCAGGGACGCGGAGCGCTTCAAACCCGCTGGACACGAGCGGCATGAACTGGCGGAATATGCTGACGCTGCCATGCCAGAAGGTGGGCTGGGGCAGGTGACCAGCCAGGTTCCACATGCGTGTGACCGGGTTGTACTCCTCCACCACGTCGGACAGCTCAAACGTGTTGTCGTAGCCACCAGACACGTACAGTTTGCCGCCCAGAACCGCAACACTCCCTCCAACATGGACCTGGAGAACAGGGTTGAAGTTAGGGTGCATTAATGGTGAGCTTATGGCTTTTGGCTTGGCCTGTCAAAACACACAACCGCTAAACAGCAAGATGTAATTATATGTGTTCTAGACAAGTATATGTTGTTAAGGAAACCTGCTGTCATGCAGTTCAAAAATTTCATTTTTTTAGCAAACAAAATGCACCCATTGTCTGACTACAGTTATGTATTTATTTTAATTTTATGAAGTGTCTTGATTAAATACATACATGGTCCATTGGACAAATTTTGTCCCACTCATTCGTCTGAGGGTTGTAAATGTCCACCTCAGCCGAGTCATCCCTGCAAATATAAGCAACTTCTATTATTAAATACCTAGAAATCCAAATAATTGCTTGTACAATACTCCCTATTTCCAAACAAAAACTCAATTGCCTCTCTGCCAGTCTCATAATACTGTTAAGATACACTAGGTTTAGCAGAGCTACAGCTAACAGCAATGAGCTATGAAAATGTCCATCACAATGTAGGTTAATAACCCAATAATAAATCACTGATTGTGGCTATCCTAGATAATGCAAGACAGGCCTTTTTGCAAAATCTGATTGCGTTTCGCTGCGCAAGCGTACACAATGCTCCTTTATTGGTCACATGGGGCTACACCCATAGACTGTATATATAAATGACCTAACCCTGTGACATCACCCATGATAACTTTTCTCAAGAACGGGTTTGAAGACCTTGCTAGCTGTGGCTGTCGCCATCTTTGCATTACCTCACTGCCTAAAACATCCCCCCACCCCCTTCCATTATAATGAGATACATGTATGGCTAATATGTTTTTAACTGATGAGTCTAATGGAGACTGACTCTTTTGCAGCCAGCCTCTAGTGGCCATTCGAGGAACTGTACTGAACTTTCTCAGCACCTGCAGTTCCCCCTTGGCTACACATTGGTCTTCAGGCATAATGACTTTAGCCTCTACTCTCCTCACCTGACAAAGTAAATGAGGCCGTTGAGGGTGACTGTTTTAGGCGCAAAGGACCACGGGGGCAGCTGACCACAGTTGACCAAGGACCAGCGGTTGGTGTCTGCGTCGTAACACTGGATGGCCATGGTGTCTTGCCCGGTCCGAGTGCCTATGGCGTACAGACGGCCACTGCAGGCGGTGGTGGAGCAGTTGTCCATGGCGTGTAGCATGGGCGGCAAGGCTTCCCAGCAGTCCAGTGCCTGGTCGTAGCGCTCCGTGCTATCTGAGGCCACCACGTACAGCTGGCCCTTCAGAACGCACGAGCTGTGGTACTCCCGCGCCTTCAACATGGGCGACGCCTCCGTCCACTCGTTGACGCTGGACTTGTAGCGCCACACACCGTCATAAAGGCGAGAGCCATCCGAACCACCTGGCGTAAACGTACAATGGTTAGGACCGTTAGCCACAGCAAGGCAGATCATCCACATTAGCACTTAAGGCTAATTTGCAGCCATTTTGAAAAGTCCACATTCTAGAGAATCCTATGCTTTATATTTTTTCATAGCATTTAAATGCATGATTGAACACAGTAAATCTGACTTTGTAGTGACATTTTACGGTGTACATTTATTTTTTTAGCTACTTAGTACAGAGTGGACCAGGAAGGACAGAATGCACCAGACCTTGGTAAAAACACCACATGGGACATTGTATAAATTTCAACATGATGTTGACTGTCATAGCAAACTAAATGATCCTTTTGTGGCCAAGAACAGATCAAGGAAAATAATTGATGACCCTCCTTTCCCCTCCCGTTGTCCCTGCCTTGTCAGAAAAGCAGCCTGCATATGAAGGCCTAAGAGATTTCCTTCCCTGCTAACCTGGGAGATGGCCTCTATTGGATTAATTCACCACTGCAGCTTTGGCACAAAAATGTCCTGCCGGTTTATTTATGCTCTGCATGAATTGCTATTTCAGAAGGGGTCTGGAAATCTACTGACGTGAGATTACAGTGGGTTTTACAGCAACTGCAACCGCTAGGACACACGCCGTCTGAATCATACGCTACTTTAAATTGTACGTTCACCCCAGTTAAACCGTAGACAAGGAGTTGAGTGAGGGGATGGGCTGAAAGGGGACCCCCATATTTACATCTATTGATTTTGGTGATGCACAAGCAAACCAAAAGTACAGTTGGAAACCAGAAAAGATCTTGGGCAACTTTAAACAGATATGATGTGTAGAGCCATTTTTAACCCATAAAATCCAGATTTTTATTAAAAACAAATGTGAATTTTGACAATAGTGTCTTCACAGGTCAGTGCTATTATTAAACTTACAACTCAAAACACATTTTTGGGTGCAGTTCCTCCTTAAAATCCATGTATTGAATCCTTGTAGTGTAATAACAAGCAACAGAGGTCAAGCAGAGGACCCATCAGCCTACCTGTAACATACATATCATTTCCCAGAGCAGCTATGCTGTAGCCCCCTCCCAGGTGGTCCGGGAACTCGGCCAGGTACCGCCACTGGCCCGTCTGAGGGTTGTAGCAGTCCACGGTCACCAGCTCGTCACAGTCCTGGTCACAGCCCCCGACCACCACCAGAATCTCCGCCAGGCCCGTGGAGGGCCGCGGGCGCATGCGGTGGCAGGGCCGGTCATGGCGGTCGTACTCGCACGACTGGAAGCTGCGTGCTTCGCTAACCATGCGGAGGCACGTGGGCGACAGGTAGACCAGTGGGTCGCTCTCCACGTGCGCCAGCAGGAAGAACCTGCGCACGAAGGGCAGGCGTACCTGCTGGAGCAGCTCAGGCCAGTAGTGCAGCCTCCGCTGGAGGTCCGCCTTCACCCAGCGAGTCGCGATCTGATAGGCTGCCTCCTCCTTGTCCACGCACAGCTCGTCGTCCGACACGAACTCCAGCAGCCGCTTCCACGGCAGCCGTTCGAAGTCGGTGCCTTTGGCCAGCTCCGTGATATTCTGCAGGGCGAAGCGGCGCGCACTGGTCGCTAGCTCGCAGCATGCGTACGCCTCGGCAAAGTCCTGGATCTCCAGGCAGTTGGAGACGTCCAGACGCTGCTCCAGGAAGGCGCAGCATGCCTCTTTGACGGACGGGAACTGAAAGAGGTCGGCCGTCTTCAGCAGCACGTCCACGTTGTCCTGGGTGACGGTGACGCGGCCAGTGTAGCAGAAGTCCACGAGAAGGCCCAGCAGCTCGGCCGACACCTCGTGGAGGACCACGCGGTCCATGGCGCTCTCCCTAAGCGTGCCTGCAAACATGGCGCGGAAGTAGGTGCTGGCGGCCGCCAGCACGGTGCGGTGGCAGTGGAAGTCGCGGCCCTCGGCGCACAGCGTGACGTCGAAGAACTTGCGCTCGGCACGCAGCTCGTGGATCCCCCGCAGCAGGTTGAAGGCATGAGCCGTGTCGAAGAATGGCAGCGTGGACGGCTGCGTCTGCAGGGCAGGCTTCTCCATGGCTCCTCCTCCTCGGTGGGTCTCTGTGGCGTGCGGCGAATGAGGGGCGTTCACAAGGCTACGGTCCTCTGAAAACACACCGTTCACGTGACTAACACTGACACACGCCTTCTGGTCTGCTGCTGGTTTTCATTCATGATGAACACATTACAATGCTTTACTAAAACAGGTATGGTAATATGACTTAGTCATTAATGGTAAATGGACCGCATTTATATAATGCATTTACAACCCTACGGCCACTCAAAGAGCGCCACAGGATTGACACACACACGCACGCACGCACGCACGCACGCACAGATGGCTGCCATGCAAGGCCCCACCTGACCACCGTGAGCAGTTAGAAGTTAGGTGTCTTGTTCAGGGACACATCGGCACAGAGTTAGCGCGGCGAATAAGTCCTCAATAGAAAAAAACATGGCAGAAATATTGATACAACATCGTTTAAAATATTTCATTCTGCCTACCTGACATGCCCAGCCAGGCGTGTTCAAGAAGGAAAGCAGCAGTCTATTGAATGTTCTAGAATATATGAAAGCAACGCACTCACTTCACAGCTGGTGAATATGACCACTCTCCTTACCCGTGTTTAAGAAAAAGGCTCTGCTTGTACTCAGGGGCTATAAATACACTGGCAGTGTCCATTTTCAGAGAGGGGGGTTGGAGGAACACCTAACACACTGTTGACTAAAGCTGCGGGGATAGTATTAACGCCTCTGTAATGTCTCCATGGTCAGCAGACTAACTGGCCTCCTACATGCGTGCCAGCTGAGCCCGGGAAGCTATGCGCACAGCGGCAGAGCAAAACACAAGAGCTTCCTGTGCTCCCATCCATGAAGAAGGTTGTAAACACTGCAGAAACCTACTTTGATCATTCATTGCACACAAACAGAAAGACATAAAAGGCTTATTCTAATTATCTCTCTGTGAATTATCTCCCTGCTCATTACTGGGCCACCTTCTACGGACATGAATGTCTTATTAGTTTGTTGCAATTACACAGATAATTTATGAGTAGGCCTATTATTTTGACAGAAGTAATTTCGCTGGGAGATTGGAAAATGTTTATAATGCTCAGGGTTGTTAAAGTTAAATTTGGTTAAACCTCTCCCATCAACTCCATTGTAACGAGATCAAAAATATTTTGATGACAAACCTTTTTGATTTTGATTGTTGATAAATGAAATATAACCTGGTATACGAAATCATGGCCTTGGATAATACAATGAAGCTATCGTCTATTCAAAATGGGCCTATTGCATTAAACATTTCAGTTCTTCATGCCATGAAGTGAATAGCAAACAGTTTTCAATATGGAGGGTGAGTATCAAATTGCAATTCCTAAGCACTGAGGCAGTTGCTTGATATCCATGGTTGTTTGCATAAGATTTACCTACTGGCTATGTCAGCGCTGACTCACTGGCCCCTTGTCCTTGATCAAATCCCTTTTTGAAGTTCAGGATCGGAAGAAGTGGAACATATTTCCATTTCCTGTGTGTTCTGATGTTAATATTACTTTACATAAAAATGGTATGCCCATGGATTTGTGTCCGTAATTTCCGTTGTGGTTGACACCAGCATTAGAAAAAACGTTTGGTTTCGAGCAGAACCGTCAGCCACTTCCTGTTGGTCCTGACTGACCTCTCCACTCCTTCCCTTACAGAGCTAACAGGTTCGTACCAATCTCTTCCCACCTGCCCATCTTAAACAGCCTTCTAGAGAGCACAAAAACAAATGCCTATGACTACTGTTGATCTGCAGGGATAATCATTCCATCTTCAAATACCCAGTCACAGGTATCTCTTTACTCAGATTTGTCTGGAGGATATTGTTAAACCATAGTTGATGAGCGAAGCTCACATTCCACACTGGAGCAGTCCACACAGCTCTGTGAGGCATCAAACTCTCCAAAATGACAGACTGGGCCTCAGGGGTTGCTATGTAGACAACATAGAGACCTACACTATACAGACCTCCATACATCCCTTCTACTTGAGCGATTTGTTTCTGTATAGCCAGATAATACTTTTCTTACAGAGATAGGGAACCATGCTTTTTGTTCAGACCTATATTACCTCACCTAAAATAGAAGTTACCGCTGTTTTTATGCCAATCACTTTTCCAGTAATGAAGGACATTAATAATGTTGCTTGTTTATTAGATTTACCGTTCACTAAAAGAGCAATTATTGACAACCGTGTGCTATGGGATTTAGAGATGCACTTACCCAGTGTACCTTGGAAAACATTCAGCAAACAACCAGGGGTATTGAGCAATTCTGTGTGTTTGCCAAGCAAGCCCCTAGGATAGCTGTCAGAAAGGTATGCCTCAACGGAGGGGTGAGAAGAAAGGATACGAGGAAACAGTTATCTGAGGAATAAAGAGAGACTAGTGAGGCACATGAATACATGCCTGCTTTCCTGCTAACCAAGGAAGAGCAGCTATGCGTCCCCTTTCACCAGGTTACCCAGAACAGCAGACTCTCTAAAATCATGGCCTACTGCAAGGGATGACTTATGGGGTGGAACTCCAGATAGAAAGAGGCATGGTTACTCACGGTCTAGTCTAGGTTAAGTAATGTTTGTGCCTAAAATAGCACATGATGAGGGCACGTTGTCGATTAAAAAAACAAATCAGTTGAATCATACAATATCCGCTGAATATTTTTTAAAGTCATGTTTCAGTTTAATTCATTGTCATCCATATGTTGACATTATTTAGAGTAGAAAATGGTCTCCAAGCTCTGGCTGTTAATATTTTCCCTCGCAGATGAGTCAGTCAGTCGACCACCCACCGACAAGTCAAATTTAAATCATATGACTACCAGCTGTGTCACCTGTGGTAATCTACAGTATGTATTTGGCACTACTGTAATATTAGGAATATAGACATAAATAAAGTAAGACTAAAATAAAAGGTTAATAAAATAGAAAAAAAATTAATAAATGTCTAATTACTTTGGTGTTACGTGGTTTAGTATTTCTTAAATGTATTTTAGTTACTGAAACTATTTGTGCTTTACTTTTTACATTTTTATACAAATCTCTTTCTCACCCATTTCTTGTCTTTCTCAGTAACTGTTCTGTCCAATTAAAAAAGAAAAAGGCTAAAAAAAAGTGCTACTGAATGTTTAATATCTTTTTTTCTGAAAATCAAATCATTCTCGCCAGGGTCATCTAAGTTGATAGAATGTCTTAAAGTAGGCTAAAAAATCTAACAATAGGCTAGTTATTTTTGGTCATGGTTGGCTAGAATCTGTTTTATAGGCCTACTGTCGTTTGTGTAGTTTGTGAGTATTCTCTCAGTCTAAAATAATTAGGCCTATATCCAATCTGTTCCCATCATTTAACACCAACAAATAAGACATTTTAACTTTAACTAACATAACTATGCACCCAAAATATTTTGGAGTGCTACAACATGTAGAGAACACAAACTGATAGCAAACTAGTAAACCATACCATTATTAAAATAAGCAGTTGTTCAATGTGGAATATTCGGAAATGGTTCCTTGTAAAATGCCAATAACACAATTCCTGTACAAACAGTAAGATAAGTATAGTGTACCCTGATACATATGAACTAAGGACAATATTAAAGTGGAAATACAAAAATATGCAATTTAAATTATACTCAAATCAACTAAAGAAAGAGCACTCTGGGGAATGGGGCGGGGCTTAGTGCAGTCACTTTTTAGAATTTTTAGAGAGATGTTTGCTTGCTCTAATGTATAAATAATTTTCCTTAGCTTTCCACAAGCTGAAAACTGCAATGAACATTTTTTGCTATTAAGCATGTTGAGGTTTATTTTATTGTTTTTGGTGGTCTCCATATTGCAGCGTAGTATCGGAGCTCCATCGATAATGGCTTTTAATAATTGTCATGCATGCGCTTAACTCAGAGTAAGCATACTCAGAGTTGACTAAACTCAGATCAGCTGTTCTGAAACTGAAAACTCCATCCATCTCAGAGTTTGTCAACTCAATAGTTCAGGGTTAGTTTCAGAGTGTGTTAAACCTGCTTTCCAAAATAGGGCCCAGACTGTATATGTGAACACAAACAAAGTGGTGCAGACTGCACCACAAGATCACCATCCTACCCATGGCAATGCATTTCAAATGTGGGGGGCAGAGCTTCAGGTGGAGTACCCCATGGCATTTAAGGAAGTGTTTTGGAGTTTATCGATATCAAATACCACCTTTAATAGGCTGGTTTGAATTCCTGTGAATGGCTGGCTCTGTTCATATTAACAGCAAATCACCTCAACTGGAATGCTCATTATTGGGTATTGCTTTTATAATTTCCACTGCTACATTTTTTTTGCCAATCGTAGCTACTAAGCAAGTGGCAATTACTAGAACTAGGCCTAGGTCACATTTTGTATGTGCTTAATATGTAAAATATTCGAATCTGACACTGCACCATATGAACAACATATTTATATATTCTAATCTGACACTGCACCATATGAACAACATATTTATATGTTCTAATCTGACACTGCACCATATGAACAACATATTTATATATTCTAATCTGACACTGCACCATATGAACAACATATTTATATATTCTAATCTGACACTGCACCATGTGAACAACACATGTCTAACAACTTAACAAGGCATTTGTAGATCACAAAATGCTCCACAGCTGAACTTAGCCATAAAAAGGCAGTGCAGATGCATCCATGCTCATCACATTCCAGGTGGAGAGGCTCAGTGTGAAGCTCCCAGAATGCAGCACCACTAGATACGGGAGAAGACAGGATTGATACCATGTCTCTTTACAAAAACTACCGTAGTCCACACATATGATACTCTGTGACTGAATGAGATAAGCAAGGGCTAATACTGGGAAAATGTGGGCCATAATAATAAGAGTGCAGGCTTGACCTATAGGTAGGCTATGAAGAGAGAGGGATGTCATCACTAGTTTATGTATTCACTTGTATTTAAATAGGCTATTTCAGCATTACCTCTGTGTATCCATTTGCTAATAGAATCCCTAAATTACTAGACCTATTCCAAAGGGAAGAGTAACAACCTAAAGTACGTCTACGTTCTATTATTGCATGCTACTAGTAGAACTTAGTGGATGTCACAAGTAGGCCCAAAGCATAGTCGCAATAAAGCGTTAATTACTTACTATGATGAATAGGCTGATTTACGTTTGGTGCAAATAATCAGCATGCCTTAAAAAAGCTAAACTTACATGATTACATATTAGACTGTAACCCGGTACTGTATGGTCGGTATATTTGATCGTTTGCTTCGTTCGAGCAAACCACAAATGCAAATGCAAAACAAGCAGGAAAACCGCTTATGTAGGCTACTTACCAATCTTAACGTCTCTGACGAACTATAGCAATTTTAAATATTTCTGAGTAACCGACAAAGATACAATAACATTTAACTTTGATGTTTCAGCTTTCTCTGGTCTTCCTGCGCCATGATTCTGCGTGCTGTAAAATGTAATGCTTGCAGTACGACACTCCTGATTGGTCAAGATTTAGAAAACAAAGTGACGTATCTTATCACGGGTCCAGAAGAATAGCACACTTTTCTTTTATATTTAATTGCAATTGGGAATTTTAACAATACAGGTTATTTGTACATATCTTTAAAATATATATTATATGGTGGAATGTACAGTATGAAGCACAGAACATCGCATAAGACAATAAAATACAACACAAGAGCACAAGGGAGAATGGTAGGACATTAGAAGAGTAATAACAGGTATAGACCAGGGCGGTTTCTTAGTCTTAAGTGTATAATTTGTAGTGACATGAAGATTAATGTAAGAGGGAGCAGGCCTACAGCCTTTCTTAACCACAGTTCCTGTAACACTAACCGAAATGGGAAGGTAATAATTTTCTTATTGAATTTTAGCATGCTGTCGTGTTCTATTTTATTGACCAATAAAGGCCCATTTATGCTTCTGCGTCAAGGCTACGCCGTAAGATACGGAGAGGGCGTAACCCTACGTCGTATGTATAGTTATATGGTATGGCGTAGGCTGACCTGCACCTCTCCAAAAATAACGTCCGTCCATCCGTCGATTCGACGCAGCAGTATTGAGGATTAAGCCCATATGCCAGGGAGAGTAGTGCTTTGAAATTAGGAATGTTAATAACAACGCCATATCCTACGTGCACAGACTGTCTCCATTGACAATCATGGTATTATTACAACCTCCCACAACTTAAAACATCTAAAGGGAAACGTAAATACAAGCTTCTATATCCAAAAGTCAAAAAGAGAAGACACACTGTCAAACCAGTAAAGTCTGAGCCAACAATTTGTACGTTTATTTTTATTTAAAAGAATACTTGTGCACAAAAATGTGCAGTGGTTCAAATGTGTAAAAATACATTTTACACATTATAGACTGTGTCTTCAACCTGATGGCACTTGTCTTTGAAGAGGTTGTCCATGACCTCTTCCTTATCTGGATTCCGTCCACCGGATTTGAAAGTAACGAAAGTAACATAAATAACAGATAAAGACAGGGACTGCACACAATGACACTCAAGTTAATATAATAGAATATACTGTTTTCTCACTTGCTAATCAGTTTGTAAAGCATACAAGCATACAAATAAATGTGTCCGATGTCCTGCTGTGTTTAACGCAATAGGGGTTATAACCAAATCTGTGGTCTGTCCTGTGACCATGGTCACAAACACGGACCACTGCCGTTGCTGGTCGCTACCGCTAGGGGCGCTGAAACTAGTGGTCACATAAGTGGTAAGGACCAGTTGCCGTGGTCATGGCCGTGGTCTCTGTGGCCTGTATTGGCATTCCTTGTGTTAGATTAGCTTTAGCAGTAGCTGGCTAAATAGCCTGTTCGTACTACTGCGCACTCGGCGGTTCACTTGTGAGTGTGCGATGTGTTTTCGTCTGTTTCCATGACAACAAGGCCAACGACACGGACCAATTCCTCATGGTGCTTGGTCCATCGCAGTTCATGGTTCGGACCTGATCAGTCAAGCCAGGCAGCAATGCTTAAACAATACGATGGATAAGAAGCATGTGCTGATCGTCTGGACGATATGGACCACATTAATTGTTCACTGACCATGGTCACCACCACTAAGGGCGCCGAAGCTAGTGGCCACATGAGTGGCCCTGACCATTTGCCGTGGCCATGCTCGTGGTCTCTGTGGTCATGCCTGTGGTCCCTTATGAGTTTTACTACTATGGCATGTCCGATTTCATGGTTGTTTGTTCAGAAATCGAAAATACGATGTTTTATAAATACTTTTAAGATTGACACGTGTAGTTTCATAACCACATTTGTGTAATTAAAAGGTGGTTCGCTCTGTTGCGCTAGTGGCCACATGAGTGGAACGGACCATTTGATGTGGTCATGGCCGTGGTCCCTATGGTCATGCCCGTGGTCTCTGTGGCCTGTCTCGTGGTCTCTTATGAGTTTTACTACTATGGCATGTCCGATTTCATGGTTGTTTGTTCAGACATCAAAAATACCATGCCATATAGTGAAACCCTGTTAGGCTATACCACGAGACAGACGGGGACCATGATTATGACCATATAGCCTATTCCTGAGAGCCAAACCAAAAAACTGCTGTTGCTGGGCGTAACGTCAGAGGAATTAATTTTTTTATTTATTATTTGATTTAGATCTAACAATAACAAACCATCGAAAACAAACATGCGCCGATTACAGCCTTCGACGCATTTTCAGTTTT
>JAODLL010045144.1:0-20217 GCA_026546735.1 Forbesichthys agassizii | reverse complement strand
TTTTCATATGTTATGAATATATTTTAATGCCTTTTCCCATAACCTTTGTGATTTTAAAATATCGAAATTAATACCGACATTGCAATTCTCATGATCAATATCGCAATATCACATTTGATCAATATCGTGCACCCCTAGTTGGAGTATTACATGTATTGTATGTATTACACAAGACAACAGATCCTAAATTCAGCTTTTACTGCAGGCTCTTTAAATTTGTTTCAGGTGGTTTCTCATTTCAATCTCCTTTGTCAGGAGGTGAAATGCATGCTCAATAAATCAATCGATCATTGATTTTGCACCCCCTAGTGGTAAAATGGTTTCTGTGGAAATGATATTATGCCCCCCCAAAAAAAGAGGAATGTTAGGCTATTGATAAAAGGAGGGGCTGGAACACACACTTAAAGTAAAGCCTATGCTGGTAATGGTATACTACGGTGGTCACACAACATTGTTGTCATTACTCAATATGCAGAGACTAGTATTTATGAGTAATATGAGTATTTATGAGCATCCAAACCACGTCGCCTCTGAATCCTTGTTCAGGCAGCCTGAACTGGATCTTGGACCTTTACCATCTAAGCTGGCTGTCCCAAATGACGAATGGACATTAGAATTCTCCTTGGACAGCAGATCTGTATTTTCGATCGCCAGAGCCACCCCTGCCTACATGGATTTCAGATGTGTTGGAAAGACTTTAAGATTTTACTCGCTTGGTTGACCTGCTAGCAACCGAGCTTACTATATCTGATGATGGTTTTCTAGTATTCCCAGAGTTTTCCTAGAAAATAAAATCTTAAGACAGTAGGCTTTACAATGCTATTTGTTGACTGGGACTTTGGGACCAAATATAATAAATACCCAATGGCTTATACATTAACAACATTAGAATTCTTTCACATTATCCTGAGACTGTTGTCTTATGCTGTGTTCAGACTACACAACTTCAGCACGGCTTTAACCCAATTTGAATGGTGTCCTTACTCCTTGTTGTGTGACATCATGAAAGACCAGCGACATGGTGTCTGAGATGCCTCATGGCATGTCAGAATTTCTTAGTATTTTCTCGCATAGTTTGACAGCTCCTACAGCCTGTTCCAACAAAGTGCTCTCCGTTGCACATATAAACACAGGCTATCAAAGAGAGAGGGTTGCTGCTGTTCCTGGCATCAGGTGGAATATGGTGTGGTCATGTGGAACAATATAACTGAGGAAAGGATTGTGGACTAGTCCTTTTTTGACGCTACCTCAGGGGATAAATATCAGTGTTGGCAAGAAATGGCAGAGGTATTTAAGCAAGCCGGTGAGTAGGCAATATCTGGTTAATCTCGGCTAGGTTACTATTCACTAGTACCGGTAGCCGCATCATGGTCAGTTCTCTGATCTTTTCTTCTTTTTCATTCTTTTATTTTTTATTTTTTCACAAGACTGTGGCGCCCACATCATATTCTTGACCCCTCCTTCCTGACAAACTATGAACTCACGCCAGTAGTTGTGAACTACGGCACACAGTGATTCGTCTGTGTCATACGTGTAGTGTGGTCAGTCTCCCGGCCAAGACGTGAAGAATTTATTGCACAATCTTCGTCTAAACTGACATGGTGACCATCGTGAAAGACACAAAAGTTGTGTAGGCTGATCCTGGCATTATACTGTGACGCAGCTACTGTAAATATTCTACTGTAAAGCCACCATTTTGTTAAACAGAAGCTGTATCCAATCATGTGGATTGAAGAAAATGACTTGGAACATATTTTCACATTTGAGCTATATATCTGTGCCAAGCCAAATACCCTGTAAAAATGTAGAAGAACGCCTGAGTTGATGATACTCTTAACATTTTCAGCACACTGGATAACCCAAGGAGAATGTGGTAACATTGAGGTTACAACGTTAACATCGAATGTCTCCTTGTGGCTTCACAAATTGTTTCTCTCTCCCACTCTTTTAGCTGCCTCTGAGGGGCGAGTCAATGGTGGAGAGGATTTCTTCCAGAAGGTGAGTGTGCAATATACTCTAGATGACCTTGAAGGGAAGAGAAGTCAGGTGACTGTAGTTGATCAGAATTTCACACAAATACTAAGACGAAACCTTCGAACAATTATAATTGTAAAATAACTGAGTTCAGTTGAGAAATGCTGACCAGCATCCTCGAGCCTCTCTGTTCCTTATCTTCAACTGAATGCGTAGCTAGAGGAGATTATTTTCAGTTAAGCAGGTAGACACGTAACATAACTTTGCATTGAATAACTTGCAGCTAATACACATTTTTGTCTTGGTTATTGGAGGTTCTTGGTTCATTTACTCTGTAGGTAGGATTTTATACCTATACTTGTAGTGTAATTGGTTATAAATGCCATAGATATTCCCCAGCGACTGTATCAATTAGTGAAACACTATGAGAATATGTACTCTGGTTTTCTAACCCCTGCACGTATTTTCCACGGCGCCTGAATATTCCGGATTAATCTTTTCCTAATTGGTCTGGCGAATATATCTTCGCTGTCAATAATCACATGCACAAACGGCTACATTAGGTTTGGCCATGAGCTTCACAATGGCAGACGTACAAGGATGGGGGGGGGGGGGGGTGTTGATGTACAAAATATTGCTTTCTTTTGTTCTATTAGTTGGCTTTTATCGCACTCTCAAATCCTACACACTGTACAGCCGCTGTATGTAACGTGTGCTGAATGAGGCATTTTAGATGTTTCTGAAATGAAGAACCTGCTGCATTGCATATTAACACATTAGATGCAATGGGATTTCACATTTTGCACTGGTTTGGAGAAACAGAAAAGTATAATAATAAATCAACAAACGCAAAACTGCATTTATGTATGTGCCGTGCATTGGCTCTGCCAGTTATGGTTTTGAAAGCCTCTGACTTGGATATTTTCACTGCTTTTTCAAAGGTTGGTGGTTATTAGAGGTTAAATATTCACTAATTATACATTAGCGTTCAGCTGTTTGTATTGGCAAGCTAGAGAGGAGAACTAAAGTAGCAGTACTGAAGTCGTTTTTATTGTAGAATTTCCATTTGGATCATTCTGAATAGTTTTCCTCTGATAGCATGATCACCATAGTGGATTTAATTAACGTCAGGAAAATAAACACTGGATTTGGATGTGGAATGGTATTGTTAAAGGAGTCTGTCTGTATGTGCGTGTTGGAGCACCTTGCAAAGGCGATGAAAATGGAAACTCTCAGTTGGACCACTTCCTGTCCTTTAACACACCCATGTACCACAGACCACTTAGTGAAACATTTTGCACATACTGTATCAGTTGCTCTTTTTCATAATGCATTGCAACTCAATGTTTTACATTCCTTGTGGCCTCATCAATACCTCAAGTGAAATGTAAAGTTAGTCAAATCCTTTTATTCACTGTCTGTGAGTGCCATTTCATGGTAGGCAATACCTGCCTCCAATAATAATAATAATAATAAGTTATTCATGGACGCAGCCAGGTATAGTATATTTCTAACGACACTGGACAGATATTCCAGCTGCAGAGTTCGCAGAGTAGACTTATTCTGACTTATTCTGAGGCCGTTGCTTGTTCATAAAACCAAATAAGGTAAATTGACTGCATTTGCTTTTATCAAAAGCACGATGCGACCAACCACCGAAAGCAGTTAAGGGGTTAAGAATCTTGCTCAAGGATGCTTACAGGTAGGTCAACACTTGGGTTCAAACCCACGACCTTCCGGCTGGGAGCCCAAAACCCAGACCACTAGACCATCTTGTATGCACATGTACTGTAACGTAGACTCCTTTCATAACTATGTTAGTGTTTAGTGTAGCACCAAGGCGCAGCGGTCCTAACCCCACATGTAACGAGCCATGTTGTACAAATTAGCACTCAGCGTTACATGGCACTCGACTGAGTCTGTATTGTCTGTATTGTCTTGGGAGAAGGGCTAGCTTTGGCTCTCAGCTTCCAGCTTGGCTGTATCTTCCCGGTGTATCTCTCATGTCTGTTAGACGCAACCAGAACCCTTTCCACCCCCCAAAACCTTTGCGAGTGCGTGCACACAAACGCACGCTAACGCACATTCCAGCTGGATCAACAGCTGCACCATTGCAGCGCAGGACACAGGGCAGGAAGCAGGTCTTACTCTTAGCTATGTCAATTACGGTCAGAAGCGCGCGCACACACACACACACACACACACATACACACACCAACAGATGGGCACCCCCACCCAACATATAACCAGGCCACGTGTGTTAAGCATAATGTTGCTTTTTCTTTCCATGACATTACCCTGAATGACATCCTTTTTTAAAATACAGTTAATCCAGCTAGTTACTTAACCAACTAGAACAGCTGCTCAAGCTGTTTTGGTCTAAGCACCAATGTCTCTAACTGAAGGACTTGCCACGAAACCGATCACCTGACCATACTGTACGTCTGTGTTCTTTTCAAAACTGACTGCGGTGGCAGGGACAGTAAAGGAGGGGAACGTTAAATGTATAGTTAACCTAATTTTGCAAATATCTCAAACCATTTGAGAGGTATGTTCTGGCCCCTTCATAAAAATAAACGCCATCCACCCTTTAAAATGGTGTGTGGTCTGTCAGAAATCACTCCCATCTGCAGGTTCCTGCCAAGGAAAGCAGTGCTGGACAGGAAACGAGTTGCTCCGAACAAAACCCTATAGAGAAAAACTCAAGATGGCAGCAGGAACTGAGTAGGCCGTAAAAGTCTGGACTTTTATGGAAAGCATAATTGCATTTACCTATATCAACATACCATGCCTGTCATTTTCATCAGCAGCTCCATCATTTATCTTCAATGGGATCTCTGCTTCGTATTAACTATATGTTTCCATATATCTTTTTATCATGGAGTAAGAAAATGTTGTTTCCTGGTTAGGTCCAGCAGCGAGTGATGGTCTGTCGTGGTGTTGGGCTTAATTTGCTTTACATAGCTTATTGCCATGTTACTTGATGTATCTGCGGGTAATTACTATTAATATTAAGGGCCATTTCATACGCTATACAAAATCATGAATTTCTACAATAATTCGGAACAGTTCTGAGTGGCAGTGTTGAATTTCTTTCACCGGGGAAAGGTTTTGTGGAATTGAGGTGAACGCCTTTGTGACGAAAAGCAGAAACCTTGGTTATTGGCCCGTGAGACTGATAAAAAGTGAAAAAAATCATGGCTTGAATAAGGGAATTCAATAGATTTCACCGCTTTACCAGGAACAGAATGTTCTAGAAATGTGTTTTTGAAACATGCATCTTCATGGTATTTTGTAGTGGTGGAGTGAGAACAAGCTACAAGGGGTCATTTGGTATTTAACGTGTTTTCTTAGAAGATCTCACATATATACTACCAGGACCTAAAGAATGTGGCAAACAGCGGGTGAACATTTGCAGCATGCTGTTAATTATAAACTTTCATGTTGGGGAGCCAGTACAGAACTTGAGAAATCCCAACGGGATGTAGCAACCAGTTGTGGCTATTCAAAACCTGTTAGATCCAAATACACCATGTATTACAGTAATACTCCATATAAATTATAGCTGGACAGTTCTTTTTCAGTCAACAAGGAAAAACAATGTCTACATGAAGTTTCAAAGAGAGATTATCTGCATCTTGGTAAAAAGGCTACAGCTCTTCATAGATCTGTGCTTTTTTCCATAAAAACTGGAAGTGAGTTCAGTTCTGCAGCCAGGGGATCTCTTGAGAAAGACTACTTGGCAGGATCCTTCTCTGCTATTAGAGGATAGATAATGCCTAAAAAAATGGCTTCCTGAGCCAAGAGCTTAAGAGGAAGAAGAAAAATGCAACACTCCCAACAGGGCACATTTTATACAAATGTGTTTTGCAAAAAATTATGTTGCCGTAAATGTTTTGTAAGAAATGCACTAGCCATCATTGTTTACTACTTATCCTTTTAATGATGTTCATTGATTTCAGCTTCTATAGGAATAGCTGATATGGGATCAAGGTTGGATACAGGGACGAGAGTGTTTAAGGTTTGACTGGTCTAACTGTAAGCATCCTTGAACAAAATCATTAAGTAATTAAGTAATTAAGTAATCCCTACTGTTAATAACCTAATATACCTTAATAATATGTTTGCTTTAATGGTGAGGTTTCTGTAGTGGTTTTGAGTTAGTGACATACTGTTCAGATACCCAGCTACACGATGCTGTTCGCAGCTTTGGATGAACACATTTCTATGTGATTATCACATTCTAAAAGAACTCAGCAATGCTTGAAGGAACTTCCACTCGACCATCATGGTGATGCTGCTGCTGTGTAAAGGGGCCTTCTTAACCAGCTTTCTGTTGTGCAGGTGTTCGAGACTGGCTGCGGTTAAGCTGTCAGACTTAGTTGTCGAGGAGACCAAACAGCCTAGGCTACTTCCAAAACACAAATGTAACTGTTTCCAATTTGTGATTTGTATGCATTTTTCCCCCCAGGAATTACCGTATTGTTCATATTTTGGGGGTATTGTTGTCATTTTATACTAATACAATTATTAAAAAATGATTTGTGTTAGAGGTTAAACAAAGGTGTCAAACATAGTATAAATAGGGTATTAATAAAGGCCAGTGTTAAGTAAGAATTCAGAATACACTTAGCAAAATAATGTATGCTAGTTGCATATACAATACCCTGGAACGCATTATTAGGAAAACCTAACATGGGTTTTCTCCTGAAAGTGGTCCCTAGACGTAATTTTACATTTTATTTTCACGTGAACAGGTTGGTTATCTTATGTATAGTGAAATAGGTGTCGGTTGGTCTGGTTGAGCAGGGAAACCAGTGCTTATAATGTGTATGGGCTGTAGGAGGCAGCGGTTTGCCAAATATTTTCAACTTCTTGAACCAGGTTTTCACCTTTTGTTTATTTTTATTTATTTTTTTCCCCTCATCCTTTTTTGAATGAAAATCCCATATTTCTTTTCACATCCGTTCATATGCTCTTAGTTACGATGAGAAGTCTGTTCCTCTACTAACAGCCTGTGCTCTCGCAAAGATGCTTACTGACACTTTTTAGATCTCCTAAAGCCAAGTGCACCTTTTCTTTCCAACAAGGAAATGTATGATGTGTTATAAAAAATATACCGTCTCTAGAGATATGTTTATCGTTATGACTATAGAAATTATAGACCGATTGACATTTTTTAAACTCAAGTTGTCTGCTTCATTTGCTTTGCATTAGACATGAACAGTTTTGTAAAACATTCCTTTGAGTTTTATACTTTTATACTCCGCTGTGTAATTGCTGACAGCTGGGAACTGATTTCAGAGGTGCTTTCCAACACCAGTGTAGTTGTGATTTAGATCAAAATAAAAACTTAAACCACTTTAGAGCTAACCAAATGCAGCAGCAGTTAATTAGTGTACAGTATATTGCTAGGATGTTCTTACATTACCTAAGGATATATTATTAATCATGTACTATACAGGTACAACGTAATGTTCTTATTAATTTTGACAAAAGTATGAATTTTCTTCTCCAGGTTATGGATGAGACCAAAACACAAATAGCATGGCCTTCCAAGCTAAAGATTGGAGCAAAATCTAAAAAAGGTAAATTTATTATCATCATTTCGAGATTATGACATGTACACTGCTTCAAATACATTTTGTGTCATTTATTTGTGTGAAATAAGTACATACGCACACAAGTACATACGCATACACAATATTTTATAGTGTTGTGTTTCTGCAGGGCAGACTAAAAAAATGTTTATGACTGTAAAATATCCTGCCTAGATTACTTTGTTTTTGAAACACCGATGCCAATCATAAATCAGATATACAACCTGATGATGACTATATATTTTTTCAAAGTACCAATCTTAATCTGTTCTCATATGTAATTAACTGAGATGATGTATAGGCCCAGGTATACTGTACTCTCCGTGTCCATGGAGATCTCTTTGTCCACGGAACTGTGCACGTGATATAAATATTGTCATGCATACAGTCCACGCAGACTGTCCACACGGGCATGTGCGTTGATTGCATCTGTGCGACAGACAAGGGAGCGTAGTACTACGCGTACTATTCTCACAAATGAGAAAAATACATTATTTCCAGTGAATCTCTTAGTTACACAGTTGTGTTAATGGGAACCAAACATGTGCCCATATTAAGTACAGTAAAATACTAAATATAGCTAATTCCAAAGCAAGTTTTTGTACACAGAAATATCAAACGTGTCCCGCATGAAGTATTCTTAAATCCCGAGAGCTTGTTCACGTTGCGCGAGGCCACGCATTTGGTAGTATACCCAGGCCTAGAGATATTACCCCCCATTCATACACTTTCCATTTGTAGATATGACCTAGTGTCAACAATCTTAGACAATGTTCATAATATTTGATGACTTATTTAATGTAGGCATAGCCACAAACGCCTGAACTGGGACTGATGTAAAGGTCAGAGCTTATGTGTATCTTCAATAACAACTCAGCAACAGTGTGTGTTTTGCCCCTCCTGAGTCAGCTTAATGATTAGAGTCTGTGTTGTTACAACCAAAAGAATGTTCTCATGAAAGTCATTAGGTAAGAGAAAGTATTTAAAGGTCACACTTCAAGATCACATTTCCCATTAATCTTTACGAGTTTAATTGAAAGCGATGAAAATTGGCAAACTTTGATTAGCCATTTTGTGAACTGCGAGAATTTGTGGGAAGGGGGTGTTTGAGGTTTGTTGTGCATTTTTTATTTGTAGTGGTCAAGTTGTTCTGTTATTGCAGCTATTTAAAGTTCTTCCGGGAGGCAAGGTGTTGCTGTGCCCGTTGATCGTTGTGGAATTCCCAGTGTGCATTTTCTAGCCAGATGCGGAATCCAGGGATATTATGTAACTTCCTCTTATGGAGCAAAAATATGATTATGCTTATCAGAAACTTTCAACAGGTCCTCCCTCCCTCCCTGCTCATAAATGATTCAAGCGTGAGTCCGGTTCATCCAGACAGAATTTGCAGGGTTTTTTTTGTTACAAAACCTGCAGCATCCAGAGGGGAGTGATGCTCTGCTTGTGCAGTGAAACTATTTTAAATGCTGACCTCTGATTTATGGGCCGTCTGGATATTTTTGTCTTGTGTAAACCGAAAGCGAGAATAGGGAGAAGAATGTTCACTAATGGGTTGCAGTTTTCTCGTGAGTGAATTTGTCTGTGTTGCATTACTGTGCTCGTCAGAGATTAAACATATGGGTTTGTAACATGTGGTCTTCAGCAACATGTGTATATGTGTGTGTGTGTGTGTGTGTTTTAGGGATGCAGCGATTAACTGATTTCACTATTAACTGGGGTTTAAAACGTCAGGGTTTTATAACCGTAAAGGCTCAGTTACACCGAGCGTTTAATTTTCTCACACTCAAAATAGGGACTTTTTGGGTGCACAGTGAGTACTATCAAATTAACATTGCCAGGCACAATCTACAGACTGCAGACAAAACAAATACTAAATTATAATCGAAAAATGCTGTGCTATACATCACAAGAGCAACATCATTAAATGCATTAATTTAGGTGTGCGCAGAGCCGCCACACCAATACAAACTGTCTGGTGGCTACCTATTTCTATCTAAAACTTTGTAAAGCACATTGGGTTTTCTTTGTAAATGGAGAATGTGTCCATTTGAGAAGGTGTGAACTGTGGCTGCCTGGAACTCAAGATACAGTGTGTGAGTGACAAGTGCGCAATACAGAAGCTCTGCAGACTGCAGCGTAAACAATTCACATCAGTCAGTGTATGATGAACTGCAAAGAAGATAGCCTGCCTTAGCTTAGCCAACTAGGTAAGATAGTCTTAAAAAATGACCTTACAACGTTACATAATTTAGTTCTATTACAATATATTGCTGTTACACTTGTTAACGACACTTAGGGCCAACCTGCGCGCGGATCACCTCACGCCACAGCAATGAAACAAGTAAGAGTGTCTTACCTAACGTCAAATCTGCCCGAATCATATTAAACTTTCTTTGGTTCTCTAACTTTAAAAACCCAACAGTAGACCTACGTTCACGTCAGGTCGTCATTCGTTTGAATGAACACCTATTGGTTTGATAAGTGCTAACATCAAACCAATCGGATGTAATACTAGATTATATTTTCTGGCTTCAATAACATGATCGAAAAGTTGTAAAATGTTTCAAGAAGTTGATCAAAAACATTCAACAAACAATTCGGTCAACGATGACCGAATTGTTTAAACATAGAGTCCACTGCAACCTCTTATTTTCGCTTTAACAGTGATCACTTTGGCTTTCCAGCAGCTGTACAGAGCTAAACGCATAAGTGACTAGCAATAGAGTACAATGTAGTGGAGAACCGATTATTTGAAACAACGATACTGTTGAATATAATAATAACAATACAATTTTATTTGGGACGCCTTTCTAAACACTCAAGAACATCTTATATTAAACCCAGTTGACATATTTCCTACACATACCGATGACCTTCCAGACATCAATGCAATTATACATTATTGAATTAATTTCTAGGGGATGAAAACTATATTTCAGAGTATTTGTTAGAGCTGTATCCTTTTAGAACCAATGTTTTTAGTACATAGGCCTATACATATTTTGTTTTTGGGGGAGGTCCGTGGAACATATTGAGGGACGCCCAGACGGCCCCAACTAACCTTTCCCCCCACAGCAAAATCTTTCTCCAGAGGAAACACTGAGTAAAGTAGCAGTGAGTTAAGAGTTTGGCTATTGGCAGTAAAAGCAGGAGAAAGGGCATTAGATTGCTCTCTAAAACAGCATTGCTAGTGTTGTGAAATTCATGCATAATAATCGCAAAAAAAGTGATTATTACTTTAATCTATAATATACTATAATCGTACCATCAAAATGTGTAATCGTTGCATCCAGTGTGTGTGTGTGCGTGTGTGTGTGTGTGTGTGCGTGCGTGTGTGTGTGTGTGTGTGGGGGGGGGGTGTTGATGAGGTAGGGCCCGGGGAAGAACTATAAGTAAGAGGTCTGAAGGCTTGGAGAGGCTATACCTAGTGGTATAACCTCAGAGTCTGTTGCATCAGTGTTAATGCGCTCAATATGACCAACCCAGGAGTCACAGATGTACTGCACCCACTCAGTTATCCTTAACAAAGCCAATGACCATTGTTTTGTTGGCAAGCTTGTGTATTTTGAATGTATTATAATTAATTTTATGTAATCGTGAAGGTTGTCCTGCTAAGACCATGTCAGTTGCATACAGATATGCGCTTTTGTAACCCCCAGGCCATAACGTCTTGATCATGATGCTATCTATCTACTCTACCTGCTCAAGTGTGATAGCATATCATCCAGTTATATATTAAAGGAGCCACATCGCTGATACTGTATACAGGTTGTGGGTTACACCTTCAACATAAGAGCCATGCAAAGAGATATTACAATAAGCCTGTGTTACAATTTGGAGAAATATTTTTTGAAAATGAAATGTATTGTAACTGTTGGAAAACCAGTATTATTACCTGTTGTTGTTGTTGTTGTTGTAGTAGTATGTGTGTCGTCATTGCCCTTAGATTTTCTCTGTCACAGCGCTGGATCACAGTTTATGCTGGATGCCTAACCTGGTTATGCTGCAGGTTATGTTCAGGATCAGGGATCACAGAAGCAGCTCTTGGAGCAACCATCTGCCATTTATTCGCAGATGTGCAGGCCACGGGTCTTTAAAGATTGCCCCTGGCTTTCCCCTGATAATTATGTTTTATGATATGTTTTTTTTCTCAAAGCGAATTGTGCCATTTAATTACTTTTGTTACATTTGTTAATAAATGTAGTCAATTTGTTGTGTTTTTTTAAGTTGAAATTTGGTCATTCCTGGTTCCCAAGGTTGAAACCTTATGTTGAATAGTGTTCTGTTTAATTACAATTAGTTTATTATTTCCAAATTGGCACCTAAGAGAAAAATCAAAAAACATCCCACTGGTGCTTTTGTATAGACAGTTGTCCATTTCAACAACATTTCTGCACATCTTCAATGAGAATCAACGTTTCATTTGTGTGCTATTATTGGATGTAAGACACAACAATAAAATATGTCTTGCCAAAGGATATTACGGTCAAAAGGTTTGCCTCTCTAGCAACAAAGTGAAATAGCCAAGACATGTGACTGAAAGCGTTCACGCACGCTTTGCAGCTGTAAGTCCACCTTAATGTTAGTTTTTCCACTTGTTACAATCGCCAAATTAAGACTTGAGGTGCCTATTATAATGTTTTATTTTTTTTATTTTTTATTCCACAATCAATCACCAAATGCAAACACATGGCACATTCTGCTTCAAAAATGCGGGGGTGTTTCGCATCACATCTCTGCAACACTAGTTTGGGCCGGCTAATGTTTGCCAGATGTGCTCTACAGGTTAGAGAAGGGGCAGTGAAAGGACAAAACGCCCCCTTATGTTCAGAGTGGACAGTACAGCAGGAAGCAGAGGATTTTTAGCTGGTCCACAGCAACAGCTGTATATTTGGAAAATGTCCTGGAACAAATGCTTAGATTATGTATAGGGGTCCCTCCATCTCGCTGTACTCAGTGTATTCTGTTTGTAATGACTGTCCTCCCTCACAGTCTTGTGCCATTAGCTCTGCTGTGCACAGCCAGCATCCCATTACCTTACACAGTTTACATCACGTGGGGATGCAATGCTCCCCTCATGCCCGTAAAACGCAGCGCTTACGCTCATTTACATACTTCCCAGCAAACACATTCCAAAGCCTAGCCAACATAACTAGGCTTGTATCCAAAGGGGTCTTGCTTGGATCATCTTTGGAGTCCGATCTTTGATGTTTGCCGTTGTACACAATATCATATAAATATATGTGTAGATTGAGGAGGGGGAGAGAAGAAAATAAATTAGTAAAGGTACACTCTTATATATACCTTGCTGGGGGAAAGAAAACAGAAAAGCAACAATAGTCTCCTCTGAGGTCCGAGCACCAAAACAGTAAATCTGCTCTTCTCAGGCCAGTCCCAAAGACCATACTGTAAACCTTGGACGCTCAGCGGGTGTTTGCACTTGTGTAACTGGAAAGGCACTTAACTCTCTTCCTGCTGCTCAGTACAGTTACCGTTACAACGAGAATCTTATAAAGGTGTGTGTGTGTGTGTGCACTTACTTTTTGATGTTTTTGTGACTTACATGTTATTATTATATAGTTCTAAGGACTTACAGGGAAGGGTCCACAGCGAAGCTAGATGTAGCCTAGACCTAGATAACCCAACGCTACAGACACTAGCATTAGCCCTCAACAGCTTTGGTATGCAGTGTTTACTTGTTTTAGCTGTGCTATTTGACGGCCAGCACGGCTCTGTTAAAGCACAGTTTACCCAAGATATTGGACCCTCTACTAACATGACCTGCTTTGTGTGTGGATATTTGCTTAAAATTAGGATATACTGTATTTCAATTGCGAGAGGTCTGTTTTTAAATGAAAATGGTCACTTCTTCGAGGGTTGAGAAATTACATTGTTGGCAACGGTATCCCAAGCATGATTTGACAGAACATTTCAATAAAAAAATATTATAATGGTTTATTATTATTATTACAACTGTTAACATATTACATTCTATTGAGTCTTATTAATAGCCAAGAAATAATCTAATGTTGTTTTCACCATGACGCTTCTATAGAGTACTTTGTCCCGTGTATACCATTCTGCACATTGCATCTTAACTCTATTTTACCAGACTAACACAGGTCAGCAGATATGGAAGACAAAAAGGGCACCGTGCTTAAAGTGATGTATAGAAATCGGCATGTTTAATAATTCACTTCCCATTCTTTGTCTTCTGCCTTTTAATATTGCTCACATGCAGTCATACTTTGCACACACACAAACACACAAACGCCAAGATACGCCACACACACACACACACACCCCTATTGGTCTCCCTATTTCACCTTTGTTTTATATTTCCACAGATCCCCATATAAAGGTCTGTGGGAAAAGGGAGAATGTGAGAGAAGCCAAGGACAGAATAATGTCTGTCCTCGACACAAAGGTACTGTAAAGATGTGAAGAGTTAATACTGTGTGTTTTTAGTAGGCTCGTTTATATTTAAATGTTGCTCCCCGCTGTCCAGTTGATACGTAGACTATAGGAGATAAATAGCTACTAGGTTGTCTGTCTGTAGTGGTTTTCATCATTTGCTTTCAAATTCCCATGGCAACAGAGATGCTTGACTCGTGATTGTGCTTGACTCGTGATTGTGTTATAGCACCCCCTGTTGGCAAGTAGCATTACATGCAGTCACCAATAAGGCCAGTCTATAGCACATATTTTTGCTGTTCCTGTTCTGGGTTTTACAGTTTTACAGACTGTTTTTATTTTTGTATTTTCTTTATTTAATTTTAGTTTAGTTATTTAGTTTTTAAAATGCGTGTTTCAGTGTATGTAATTATACTGGGATTATGGGTTACATTTTGGATGGTTATGAGCATCATAGCTTTTGAAATAAGGCGTTTTGTTATATTTGTGTTGAATACGTGTCTTGTGAGCTGGAGGAACAGGCATAGCTGATTGTGCAACATTCACGACCTTGTGTGTTTGTTTACTTGTAAAAACAGCAAACCAGCGGTTGGTTATTCATTGATAGTTAATCAGCATTGATAGTTCATCATGCACGCCATGAACTAAAGCAATACTGGTTATGTTCCGCTTAAAGTGTCTCTCATCTTGAATGGTAAATGGCCTGTATTTATATAGCACTTTTTCTAACCTTCCGGCCACTCAAAGTGCTTCACAGGATTGCCTCACATTGACCCATTCACACACCTATGGTTAGATGTTTCCTGCTGAAGGACACCTCGACACTTGGTACGGAGATAGCGGGGTTCGAACCAGTGACTTCTTAATCACCTGTCAACACGCTCTACCCCATCTCCAGTGTGGAAACATCTTCATAGGCGATGCAGAGTAGCTGGAAATGCCAACACGAACCCAGCAATTATTGACGTTTCGTGCCTGTATTCCATACTATCATCTATTAAGCAGGGATTCTCAAACTGTTCAGGTTGCGACCCCCAAAATAACAGTGCTAAAGACTTGCGACCCCCGCTATTCCCAGAGAAGCATAACAGCCATCATTTTATTTGATAGTATTTAAATATAGGCTAGTAGCAGAATACATCAAAGTAATGTATAAACTGTAAACAATTATGGCTAAAATATGCAATTTCTAAAAAAATTCTGAAAATCATCATGTGACCCTTTTCATCTGTGTCTCAAGACCCCCACTATGAGAACCACTGTATTACAGCATTTACTATTAATTCCTAGTGATAATATCGTCTCCTGTCAGGACTTGCTGTTACTCCCACGATTACTCTAAAAGAACTTAACCATTAATAATTGTACTGTACCCCCCCCCCCCCCCCCAACACCACCACCCCCCACAACTAAATCTCTCTCTCCCTCTGTCTGTGCCCCTCTCCCTCACTGAACAGAGCAACAGGGTTACTTTAAAGATGGATGTGTCTCATACAGAGCACTCCCATGTTATTGGTAAAGGGGGGAATAACATCAAGAAGGTGATGGAAGAGACCGGCTGCCACATTCACTTTCCTGACTCCAACAGGAACAACCAGGCTGAAAAAAGCAACCAGGTTTGTACAGTCGGTGTAATTGTAAATATCAGGCTTCTCAATAATTCTCTCGCTGAGATATTTTCTAACATTAATTCAGAATAATACCTATTTAGTAGTGGTCTAATAAAAAATGTCAAGTCAAACCATTTCCACTTTGATCTTTGTGGCAGCCCTTTATTAATTCTGTTTAGTGGGTGTCGCCCAGGGTTACTCAAAGCTTGTACAGGTTTGGTGCAGTTGGCTGCTTTGGTTGGGTGAGTTACATAAAGTGTTTTTGCTGGATCGACAAGAAGAGGGGAAATCTGACTTGTACTCTATACCATTAATGAGCTTTGGATGGCACGCTGTTGGAAACGTAGAAATACCAGGTGCTCAGCCATATGTTTGTAAGAAACGCTTCTAAATACAAGTTTTAGGCTAGCTTGAATATTATTTCTTAAATATTCTAAATGCAATTGAACAATTTAATAATGAAGGTTATTTTTACTGAGCTTCACATTTTATTTGCTGGCCTTTGGGGGGTGGGTGGGGGGGGGGTAAGTTAAGTTATCTTGGGAACTGGTAGGGATTCTGTGTTTAAATGCAGTAGTGAGGTAGATATCTGCCAACAGAGAGCTTGAATGCTGGAGTGTGTGTGCGTGTGTGTGTGCACGTGTGTGTGCGCCCGCCCACACGCGCTCATGTGAAAGTAATGGGGTTCCTGAGCCGAGCCAGATGGACCTGTGTTGATTTCTTAATTCTTTATTTATTTAATGTTTTCCAATACCAGCTGGTCCAAAAGACTAGGGCTTAATTTGTATTGCAGTTCTGATTAAAATTGGCCTTAGCTCTTGCACTGTGCACCAATTTATAGATCGCTACATTATGGTTAGCAGTGGCTGTTTAGGAGTGAATTAATTAATATCTGTATTTGTATATCTTTTGGCAAGAGACATAATTAGAGCATTTATCATTGCATGTAACTCCTGTGGCTCATGTTATTGTAATAGAGCCACTCATCTTGAATGGATTGAGTGTTTCTGTAATTAAGTTTTCATTCTAAAGTTAGCGTCATTTCTGGCCATAGCTGTTCTGTGGTCCTCAAAGGGAGGGAAAGAAATACAACATATGCAAAACCTCTTAAGTATTACGATTTGGTTCAAAGAAACCATTTTAAGCTGTTGTATACAATATGTGTGTTTATAATGAATGGGTATAGCTTCTATGCACTTCTGTAATCCCTATTGTGTTAGTGACACTTAGCGTATACAAGCTAACCCATGTTGTTCCCTATTGTGTTAGTGACACTGTTAGCGTTTACAAGCTAACCCATGTTGTTCCCTATTGTGTTAGTGACACTTAGCGTTTACAAGCTAACCCATGTTGTTCCCTATTGTGAACAGGTGTCCATCGCAGGACAGCCAGGAGGGGTGGAGGCAGCCCGAGCCAAAATAAGAGTAAGTTTGGAGTGCTCTCAATCCTTTTGTTGTGCTCAATAGCCATTGAAGTACATGCTAATATGAAAGCTATTGTCTTTTGACTCTTTGAAATCCCACATTCAAAGTCCTTGACTGTCTGTGGTACTGGAGGTCTTTTAACCACAGTAATTACCAAACCACAATTGACGGAGCAACGCCAAAACAGCCCCTGTAGCCTGTAGGAGATGGAGCCCCTGTCTTGCCTATCTCCCCAGCTCTCAGCACAGCCTTTCATCTGTTTTGTGTGTGTTCCCCATGACCTTATTCCTCAGCCACCTTCCTAAAACAATAGGAAAAAGCTCCAGCGCACATTCAGCCCCTTCCCCATTCCAACACCGTTTATTTCTCCACTCTGTCCAGCTCTATTTTCCACCCTGACTGGAAGCCCCCCCCCTTCCCCGCTGCAGCCTCAGCCTTGTAGGCGGGCAGTGGGGGGAAGGGGGGGAGGGGGGTGGGGGGCCGGGGTCAGGGGTTGGGGGGGGGGGGGTGGACACTTTGCTGTTATGGTCCTGAACTTTCTCTCAAGTTCAAAGCAACACGGATTCTAAACTCATGAGTTCCATTTTGAAATGTAAATGATTAAGTGTGTGCGCACGCAGGGTCGTGTGTGTGTGTGTGTGTGTGTGTGTGCGTGCACTAAACACATGGACATGCTGACATATGGACACCATCACACGAGCCTAATAAGTATTTTCACAAGCGTCACAAGACACAGCTTACTTTATCCACTTCCTTGCTTAGGGGAAGAGAGGGTAACCAGACCTGACCACGCTGCTGTTGTAGGACAGGACACAGAATATGAGCTGTTCAGAACCACACGCACATTTCAGCTTTCCAAAGAACACACAGTCAGCGAATGTAGGTGGGGTGGATCAAAGATGGTTTGCCCTTCTCCCTCTGTAGACCGGGCTTCTTTCTCTCGGCCCAGATACTGATACTGATCCCAAACCATAATATACAAACACTTGAATTGATGCTGTTCTACGCCAGGCTATGTAATTCCCCTTAAAAGGCATACTGTCCTTGTAAACTCATTTTAGCTATGTGACCAGCAAGCAGTCCTCTGAGCAGGGAAGTGGGCTGGTTTTTCCCTTCACCTTTTACATGAAGTTCATTGTTCACAGAAAGCAAGACATTTCATTATTCAAATCCCTTATAAATATACGCTTGCATTAGTCATTCACTTACCGCTTAGCGCCTCAGAATCTGTGCAAAAATCTTTCACTCTCCCCTCCTTTATCTGACCATAGTTATGTCTGGCAAGCAGGTAGTTTCCACCCCATGGTTTGTTTGTGTGTGTCTCTGTATGACTGTTATTGAATAAAATAACTTCAGGTCACCAGGTTTGTTCGGTAACGCTTGCGTGGTTAACGAACAGTCTGAAGCCACAGGACTGAAAATGTACAGTAGCACTGACAATTCTGTCACCCCATTGATACATTATTTCCGCTTTAAAATGAGCTAATATGCAAACTGTAGACATGTACATCTACTGTTGTGGTATTAAAGGTGGTGCCATCGTTTGTAAGCTAATGCACTTTATGTCAAATTCAGTGAATATCTCCTCATGTTTTGCTAGCTGAATGTTTTATGTGCGTGTTTCTACAGAGCTCTGGCTCTGTGAACACAGTGGTGCAGACCGCACCACACTATCCTATAGCCTTGGCAATGTGTGCCCAATGTTTGGGGCGTAGCTTCTTAAGAAGTACCCTATGGCATTGAAGGGAGAGCTGCTTTTGTTTTGATCAAGTTCAAAAATATAAACATTCATGCTCCAGCATTGCTTACTCCATCTTAAGGGTTTTCTGGTTCAACTCTATCCCACCCGAGTCGAGACCACTGGAGGTAGGAGAGTTCTCTGAGGCTAGAGAAGACATGGCTGCCCTAGAGAAGGTTTATGAAGATGTGGGAACCGACAGTGTTGGTGATGAGGAAGGAAAGGAGTACTAGGTTTTTTTTCATTTTTTTCTGGGAAACATTCCATTTTGTTGTACAATTGAGTTAATTTCTGATGGTCGACACTGCCGACTACTTTTTTAAGGGTGCTCAATCACACTTAAAAAACATTATAATTTTAAGCCCTCACATGTTAGATTCTAATAAATCTATTTAGTAAAAAAAACATGGTTGTCTTGTCTGTTAGACAGACAAACACAAAAATTCAACAGAATGCAGGAAATAAAATCTTATGATTCAACCTTCATGGGGGAGGGTCCCCAGACCCCATACTTAATGTATCCCCTCTAAACAAGACCTACATTGGTGTAGGTCTTGCAAACACAAACATAGAACCATAATAATGGAGCCTAATGATTGCCAAAAGCACACAGTCACATTTTATTATTTACAGTCTTTGTATGTAGACCTACGTCACATTCACATTAGCGGCTAAGCCAGGGATGATCCTAGAATCTCTCATGGTGGTCGATCTACCAATTTTCAGTGTACATATTCTTCACCCATATGCTCATCATCTCCTTTCAATATTACAGTGAATCCCATCACCTTTCTGCTACTCAGACATGCCATGTTGTGGCCAAGTCCCTGATGTCTGAGTTGGCCGTGTGAGGCCAGGGTGCTCAACACCCTTCAGTCACGCCCGTAGGGTTGCCTGCATTGCATACGCCGCAGTGCCCACCGCTATTCCGACATTCAGCAACGCCTTGTCACGTTTTTGGCCACTGCACATCCAAAACGTCAAGCTGAGATGTCTCCTTCACACGTACCATGTGCAGTTTCATGCACAGCGATTGGCAGGCAAATATACAATACCCTTCCATGTCCACAATTGTATAATTGAAGGTTATATGTGCGTTTTTAGCAACAGCTGTAACTTAAAAGTAAGAAAATCACTAATTTCAGCAGCATTTTGTGGATTTTCCATCCCTATCAATGACAATGTAGGCTTCTATTTGTATACTGTATATTTATGGTAACATAATATTTCATAGTTTGTTATTGTTTTGCTTTTTTAAATCCGTAAACAGAAAAACAATTTAGTAAAATCTTTAGTTGAAAGTGGTCATTCCCACTTTCAGCTTAATACTGTCAATATTACACTACTGGTTGCAGGCATCTTGTTTTGGTTTTCTTGCTATTGTGGCAGACTGCCTTCACAGCGCACGGTGAGGAGGTGAAAGTGCCGGCTTTGGCTACTTGGTTCTTCAGTTATAT
>JAODLL010045113.1:0-20223 GCA_026546735.1 Forbesichthys agassizii | reverse complement strand
ATATATATATATATATATATATATATATGTATATGTGTGTGTGTGTGTGTGTGTGTGTGTGTTAAATATTAAATATCTCCTCCCTGTATGCTCATTCCGTTTGTCTCTTTTTAAGAGACACTTAGTGCTGAGATTTGGGTGAAGGAATCTTCGCCTTCCATTTTGGTGATAATCATTTCTCCCCTGTGCATACGGCACATGCATTATTGAGAGACCTAGCTTGGCAGCGCTATAGCTTTGCTTCTCGCGGCGGCACAATGTTTACATCCCCTTGCTATGTAAACCATTGCAAAACTTCACTGTACTGCACGTCTGCACAACAAGCCAAACACTGGCACAGGCTCAGCCAAGTGTGACGGTTCAGCATTCAGCCAATGAGAACGTTTTAGTGTGCAGGAGAACAATGAGAGCCATGAAGACCTACAGTATAAGGGAGTTCATACGCAAATTCAAAGGCAAACAAATTACTTAAAACTTTACTTATTTGTCAATTATTAATTCACACATGCAATGTTGTTCATAAGCAAATACCATTCTGTTAGAATTATGTAATCAGGGCTAACCTAATCTTACATTTCATGGTAAATGACTTCATTTATATAGCGCTTTTATCCAAAGCGCTTTACATTATTTGCCTCACATTCGCACACACATTGGCGATGGCGATGTCAGCCATGCCAGGAGACACCTGACCACTGGGATCAGTTAGGGTTAGTTAGGTGTCTTGCTCAAGGACACCTTGACACTTTGTGTGCTGTATTTCACAACATACATTGTACACCAATAAACAGTATGCACAAATCCACCACACTTAGTCTGAAGGGGCTGATATGCAGCGTGCATGTGTGTGTTCAAAACTGTACACATACTACACACATGAGTAATGACCAAGGAGTCACAACAGCTATATTACCCATGTCTGAATGACAGCCATGTAGAGATGTACTGCATTGTCTCAACTGTTAACGTGACCAAGACATCATTCACATGCAATCAGAACATATTACAGTGGTATAGGGATTAAACAGTAGAGCATACTGTATACAGGTCCAAATGTTTGAGACACACACACATTTCTAAGATAAGTAAGTAAGTCCCAGCCACCAGAGATTATAGATAGCTGTAGAGATGTCTGACTCATTGCCTCAAGATGGCAAAGATTGGCAATCTTTCTAATACATAATGGCTGCACATTAAATGTTCATATGGTGTAGCGACACACACACACAGCCAATGACAGCATTGATCGAAAAATCAATTATCTAAAATTACCGTTTTGTAAGACGTACAGTAGATGCCAGAGGATTTTTATGGTCCCATATGATACCATATGGTTAGAAATGTAAGCTCATAAAGTGCCACCTCAACAAATTAATGCATTGAGAGTATATTTGATTCACACTGTTTACTTAGTAATGCAGTATATACACTGTACTTGTATAATACTGTGTATTGTTCTCGCTACAGACAGGGAGAACAATCCCTCCTTCAAACTTCTAAGATGAAGAGCATGAATAGAATAGCACTCAATGTGCAACTTATACATTCTTATACATTTTCCATTGCTGCTAGAACACAAAACTAGCACTGTCCTCACGACAGAAATGTTAACATTCTCTTAAAATAAGTCATACTTTGATTAACCAACGTGCTGCACTTCAAACAACACAGACTTTCTGTCCAACTCTCCAAACCTCTTCAAAAGTCTCGCTTTGTGGCTTCGTTCTGAGTTTGTTGAGTTGATGCATTTGATATTGGCACGACTGAGTATGCCTGCATTTGTTTACCGTGTGTGTGAATCAGAGAGGTATGTTTGGGTGAGTACAGGTGTTTGAGAAAGCAGGGCTTGAGTGTCTGTGTATGTGTGTATGTGTGTGACAGTAGCAAGAGAGTGAGGTCTCATCAACATTTCAATGGCTGATGATAGATCTTCACCAGGACTGATCCATTGTATTCTCAACTACTGCTCATTCAATACGGCACTGTGAAGAAAAAAGATAAAAACTTCCAAAAAAGTGACCCAAATCAAACCGGTCGCACCTCACAGGAAACAAAACAATCCGTGACAAGCATCCTAAATAGACATGGACATGAAAGTGAATCAGAGAGAGAGAGAGAGAGAGAGAGAGAGAGAGAGAGAGAGAGAGAGAGAGAGAGAGAGAGAGAGAGAGAGAGAGATCTGTGAGGCCTGCCTCCTTCAATATGGGATGCCACCTCTCTAAATCCACAGTTGTAGGTAGAGTATGCTGGTTTCACTGCGGGACTCTAGTTAGGTTTGAGAGAGAGATGCATTGGAGAAAATGTATAGGGCAGAGGATAGGGCAAGTCTAGAGGTGGGCAGCTTTCTTTGTAGGAAGTCCACTAAGGGAAAGAGAACTTTGCATCACATATCACATACACCACAAGGACTATGGTCAAATACCAATTTGCTGCTATCTTTCCTCAGCCTCACTGTACAGTAAATCTAGAGCTTATGAAGATACTTTAGTCAGTCACATTGTTTTTAAGATGCGGGGAACCCTGCCTAGTATAGGGAGAAGAGTTTCCCCACTTTTCTTCAGTTGTACAAATTTATCTTAAATTAAGTTGATTTCAGCCAAAGAAAAATGGAACTGCTCCTTATGGGCAGTTTTCCTGTTGCTGTAGCATCTAAAGTAGCCATTAATGACCCGCAAAAATATGCATTCATCAACCCGCAAACCGTCAACTTCCGCCTGTATAGCAATGTGATATGATATAGAGATACCGATTTGTAATTTAATGAATTCATGTTTCAACAGGACACACGCTGGCGCAGACACTAGCAGAGCCATCGAAGTCCTTATGCCTAATGTCTCTGGAGCCATGGCAGGCTACAGCATAGTGAGTGAGCAGTTGCCTTGCTATGCCTATTTAATTGTTTCAATTAGCAATAGGCTACACTAGCATAATACATGATTGCCTATAGGCAGTAGCACGTCTGTGTATATGCTACTAAATAAACAAAGTTTACATAGGCCTAACCAACTTTATAGTTCGATATGGCTAATGCAGATTAGTCTATTGACCGTCAGGGCATGAGAGGATCTGCACCACCACTTCAGTGAATCGTCTGTGCCATAGAGTGTACTGTGTGTGTGTGTGTGTGTGTGTGTGTAATTGAGAGACGGATAGGAGATTCCCCACGCACATGCAATGATTCAGTAGATATTTATTACTCTGTCGGAACGCTGCTTCGCTTCGACCTGACCCACCCGCACGCCCAATATTTTCTGATAAGCTTATCCGAACTTCGGCTTGTGCGTCACTACTAGCCATGGTGCCAGTCTGTATAACAGCTCTGTGTTAGCTGCTAGCTGTGATAGCATCTCGTTGCTTGTCAAATCTTCAAAGGGATATTGTTTTTATTTGGGGTCACAAAGTCATGGTCGCAGGCTCTGTTCAGGGCTGTAGGAGTTGAGTTCCAGACCCAGCGTTATGGCACTTAATGCACACTTTGAACAGAATGGGTAGGAAGGGATCGGGAAAACAGGGGCAAACACAGGTAGACAATCTGAAATTTGAATAAAGGTATACATATTATTATACTGTATATTGTTTTGTAAATATTGTTTCAATCATCATTTACCTGTCGGCTCTGAACTCTGACTCACAATAGTTACTCGTTAGTTATAGTTATTTGGAGGAGCACATTGTCTACAAAATAAGCTCTGGAATGTATAAGTAAATAAATGTTGGATTTTAGATTACACATAGTACAGAACAAAAGATTATACTGTATATTAAATATTAGTCATACATGAAACTTTATATAGCTAACTATAACTTTAATATAATCATTTTTATATACAATAGCTGATATGGTAGCCTATATTATATATTTCAGCCTAAAAATATAGCATGTAATGTATTGCTACCTCTGATAAATACAATGTGATATAGCATCTTTTACTGTATCTCTATTATACATTGTGATAGCTTGCTTCAATTAAATAGTTGGAACACCCATAATCTCTTTCTTGTAAAAGTGCTTGCTTGAGCCAGCTGAAGGCACTATACAAAGAACCGTGGTTATGTTTGTAACCGAAAGTTGAGTGGGATCAATAAATAGCCTAGAACAAAGCGTACTGTACACACATGTATGCACACAGACGTGCACTGAATGCACACGCGCAAATACATCGCACTCACATAAAGACACGAGCACACATCTAATTCAAAGCCTTTGCTGTAGCAGGAGACATCTGAGGCCGAGGCAAGGACGCTGCTCGGCACACAGTGCCAAAAGTACAATTAAAAGCAAGTGTAAAGGTCCTTTGACAGCGCAAAATCAAAAGGCCTTCATATGGTTAAAAAAGCTACAGTCCATTTGCAGCACTATTAGTTTATGATGCAACAGGACTGTCAGCCTGTAGTGGCTGGTGTAATGATATTTGCATCTGAGGACTACGCAGAAGGGCGTACCGCCATAGTGAGAAACCGGGCGAATGTTTGATAGAGATCTGCATGAATGCCAATTTGGATTTTTGTTGAGTGGATGAACTAACAAGCACACAGCATATTGGATCAGGACAATTCCCTTGTGTCTCTGTATGTGTTAGGCATGCATCGCTGACTGTACTCTATAATAGAAAACTAACATCACCAGCAACAACAGCCCCTTATATACACAACAGCAGCAGGCAGTCTACTGCCATGATAAGCACTTACTGCATTTCCTTGGGTTACGCAATATTACACCTAAAGACAGGACGGCTCCATTAATGATTGTAGGTGGTAAATTACAGTAGGCCAATTGTATTAAGGTTGCCTAGCGGTACTACGGGAGTTACACGGCATGCTGCTTCCAGGATATGCCTTGAATAACCCGCGGCTTACTGTATACAGTTTGTGGATAAGGAAAATACAGTGTGGTGGAATGCATACCTCCATGACAGTTACCATTGGTGTACTTCTCCCTCAAATCATGTACTGTACCTCAGCAGTACCACAAACTTTGCCTGGGTGTCTGGCTACGAAGAAATGCCTTTTTTTGTGTTTGACAATCTGTTTAGTGAAGAAAATTCACAGGATTGAAAATACACAAAATACACACAGACACACAAATGCACAAACATTTGTGAGTGAATGTGTGTGTGGAGTTGGTGGGTGCATTATCCAAGTTCTCTTTGCAGCTATGGGTGTCAATCACACCAGATACAATTATACCTCGCGACCTAGGCTCACCTGCAGGAAATGAAATCGCATAAGAGAAGAAAACTATGGCGATGGAGAAACAGCAGACCTGGCCAAAGGGGAATATTCTATAAACAAATATGAATGGAAAGGAGAAGTCAGTGTTGTGATACAATAGTTAAGCCAAGACTTTACATTCTCATCTCAGGATGTTAACCAGTGAAGGGACTCGTCCGATTCATCATGGCCACTACAAACATGAGGGATAGAGACCATATGGAATAGTAAATGCTTAACATTCCTCGTGTTCCAGACATGCAGGCCTACGGCAAACTCTACGGTATACGAGAACCAGGAACTAAGGCTTAACATTAGTTTTTAACCACAGACCACATGTGGTACATTTAGAAATAAAACTACAGCAAGTGCACACGCACACACACAGGACGTCCTGTGTTTTTAACAGATCTCTCCCATTCTACTTCCTGCAAAACAATGATATTGCTGTACTTAGATGCCTGAGACCACAAGTGTCCATTTTTGTTCTGTAGGAAATGACTTTGCAGTAGACACCACAGTACACTACATGACTCAAAAATGATATCGCATTAACAATTTAAAGTTAATCAAAAATATCATTTGGATTTGGAAAACGGTATGGATATATTTTTGCAGTTGTATGTTTTCAACGATACATTAAAAGCTGTGCTTGCCGTTGGCTACAAGGATAATGATCAAAAGCAGCACAAACATTCTAAGTCATTTTATTGTTCATTGTTCATACTTATGACAATATGAACCCTCAGTGTCCCTAGCCTTTATTGATAATACAATTATAATGAAAATAGGGATGTAACTGTTACCGGTTTCACGATACACCATGGTATAATTCCAGACGGTTAGTATAACCTTTCCAAATATGAATTACCATTAAGACCGTGTTTGATTACCACGCTGAACCACTCGCGGTAAATAGCTTACCAGTGTGACAGCGTCCAACATGAAGCAGTTAGCAACCTGCTAGACGCAGCCTAATATGGGTTTGTTTTGCATCAACGAACACCTGGCAGAAGGCAGTGAGTGGCAGCGCTCTTTCGCACACCACGAGGCGGTCAGCTCAGTGCATCCACGGATCGTCCTCGCTCTCTGCCGGTTCTGCATTCAAATGGACGAAGGCTTCCCTCTTGAAGAAGGGTACCTGCGAGTTTCCGGCTCTGCGGGGCCGTGCCTTTGTTTGCTTTGTGTCTGTTTCACGTGTGATGTTCAGCGGGATGAAGGAGCGTGACGGCCTTGTTAAAACATTGCATGCGGGGCAGATGCTTCATTTTACATCTCGTGTTTTTATAGGCAATGCTTGCCTACATAGCCTATTGCAGCATAGGGTTACTGACAAAGGAATTTGCTTAGTTTGTAACCCTGCAGGCCCAGCGCATTCAACTGATCCGACAGTGGTGTCAAAGTCAGCCTCTTCCGTCCTTTATCACCACGTCACAGTAAAAGTAAAGGCTGGCTCTGAGAAACTATCTCATGTAGCCCAATCTACGGTCAGGCTACTGTATGTAACTTTGCTGCACGCTGAATATGTTGTCACTTGTCATAAAGGTAAGCTATGTAAATATCTTCATGATTATACATAATTGAACTGCCCAGTGCAATTTGTAACATAAGAAATTAGTAGAAGAGATGGGGGACATAAAACATTTATTTGTGATTTAATTAGGATAATTATGTTATCTGTATCAATTAGGCTATTTATGTCAATAACTTTTTTTTCCTTAAATGAAACCCATTTTAACAATACTGTGACAATATCGTTAACCGTGATAATTTTGGCTACGATAATCGTGATATGAAATTCTCATACTGTTTCATCTCTAGATTATTATTATTCTTTTATTGTAATTAAATATTAGTCCCCTCACAAACACCCCCCCAAAAAAACAACCAGAGACACCCCAGGGTGTCCTTTACCTCCACATCTACTAACATTCACATGAGGACAGAATGATAATTTTCCATTTCCTTTATTATTCTGTTTCAAAATGTCCAACAGTTGAGTTCACAGCTCAAGTGTTTTAGAGAATAATAATTTGATGTTTGCTCTCGGGCTGGCAATTCCTGTGCAAGGGCACTTAATCTTTTGACTGTAAAGCCTGAATTCCTTTTCCCTCCTGGAATATGAAGAGTAATGAACACAATATATGAGAATATGTACGTGCACTTACCGTAGACTCAGGGTCAGTCCTTCGTCTTTAGCCCTCAGCAGATCCCCCACGGAGAATGTGGCACAACCCAGGAAACTGCTCTGCAATAGCATGGAAGAGGGAAACAATTGCAGTTAAAAGGAATGCATAGAAAATCACAGCAAGAAATATGTCTGAATAGCAACACTGAAACGTACTGTAGTGTACACACAGGGTCACGGATTTGTCTCTGAAATACATGGAAACATACATGGGTACATTGTGGTTGAAACCAGTTTTACAATAACATAGTTTTGGTCTGAAACAGCGAGAATCAACGTGGCATTCCTCTCTACACCTCTCCCCACTACAGCACGAGCAGGCTCACACATTCCCTACCCCTGCCCTTACACCCACTCGGCACTTGTGTGCACAGCTGAATTTCGAAAGATAAACGGTGAACTGGGGGGGGGGAAATCTGGCGTTGACCCATTTGTTTGCACATCGGGTGCCACTAATAAGTATAAAATCCCTCGCGAAAGCATCACACTGCAAAAACCTCTCTCTCCTGCAGTTTGCAAGTGAGCTGACACGAGGCGCAGGGCCCAATCTTTCCTGCTCCCGCTCCCTTACCCTCTATCTTGCGTTTCCCCTCACTGTTCTGACAACATCTGGTAGCTGCAGGCGTGATGAGAACGGAGGTTGTCAGCACACCAGAACTGGGTCACAGGGAGGGAGGTACCATACAGGCCCCATTAATAACCAAGAAACATAGTCCGCATTCACAAAGTGCCCTGTACGCGCGCACGCACACACACACACACACGCACACGCACTTTATGCACACAGACGTGCACTGTACAGTATGTACACATGCAAATACCTCACTCACATTAAGGCACGGGCACACGTGTAACTCCAAGCCTTTGCTGTAGCAGGAGATATCTGAGGCCGAGGCAAGGACACTGCTCAGCACACAGTGCCGAGAGAGTAATTAAAAGCAAGTGTAAAGGTCCTTTGACAGCGCAAAATCAAAAGGCCTTCATATGGTTAAAAAGCTACAGTCCATTTGCAGCACTATTAGTTTATGATGTGAAATTGAGATTATATGATGTGGAATCTTCTGGCAGTCCTGGCAGTGTATAATGTTCTCTTTAGCTTTTAGTTGATGCTAAAGGCTCTTTAGATGCTTAAATGGCGACAAGAAACAAAACCTATTCGACCCGTGCTTACATTTTGTATCCCCAGAAAATCCGTCAAAAACATTTTATTCTATAAAATAAATATGGAGACAGATCATAGCTTCTAGTTCTGTACTGTTCTGTTATTTCTATTAAGTCACAACTCTTTATTGCAATATGTTATTCAAGCTATTAAGACATAACAAACGTGGCAGGGTGACATGATTTAGGTCAGATGGCAAAGGTCAAAGGTGAGTCAACTTGACAGATCTGAGCCGACTCTTGCATCTACATCACGGCCCATCTTACGCAACTGTTCCTCTCCGACAATGTCGAAGATGGGAACAGCCTCTGCAGAGTCGATCTTAAGCATATTGATTTTAAGCTCACTGAGAAGATTGTTTAATTCAGTTGAAAATATTTGATTCCCCGCTTCTGCGTCAGCGATTATAAAGTGGCTTTTAGCATCCACCAGCTCTTCCTCCTTCTCCTCTTCCTCATTGCTTAATCTATTTGGCAAAACTTCAAGTCTCGTCTTCAGTGTTCGACACAGCGCTCTCTCCTCCCTCAGACTCCAACATCAGATAAAAAAGGGCATCCTGTCTAGTGACCTTCGAACTTGATCGTTTCTTCCACCAGCCTATTCCTGCTGCCCAATATGAATCCCTGCACCTGAATGAGCATGTGGCCCATAAGGCACAGGGCACACACACAAGCCTGTACGCGCATGCACGCCATTTAGAAATACTGAAAATTAGACATAAACCGCCAATTAGGTCCTACTGTACATTACACTGTACATCCACTAGCATCCTGCTAGTGCTTTCATTCCAGAGAAAAACACTATACAGTATAGTGTATATTTAGCCTTATGCCTAAGTAATTTCTTCTCAAAAGTATTTTTGTGTAAATATGTGTGTTTCGTAACTTCTAGTCAGATATCCAATCAAGTAAAGGAACAAAGAAAAAAGAATTGCAACACCAACTGAAACAAAATATTTCACTTTGTAATGGAGGGCGGGGTAAGCTCTTTCATTTAGAAAATGTAATGACACTGGACCATTAAGCAAAAGTAAATAAGCCAGTGTAGTATGGTTTGATCAATGTTGTCAAATAGAAGCTCATACCGTTAGCATGGTATGCCTCACCTTGACATGCTTTATTCATGGACATGGATAAGAGTGGCTGCAGTATCTGCAGACTATTCTACAATATTCTACAAGTCTGGTCCTAATTATGTCTGTCAGTCCTGTGACTGACAGACTATAGAAACACACCGTCGCTGTTTGACCTTAATACATTTTCACAAGCGAACACCACATCCCTTTTATCAAGCGCCTTGACAGAAATTGAACTCGCAAATGGGCTGTCATTTTTGACCCATTATCATTACTTATCGATATGGTTAAAAATAGAATATATTGACTTTTGGCCAAATCTCCCACACCTACGCGCACACACGCACGCATGCACGCACATACACACGCACACACACACACACACACACACACACCCACACACACACACACAGAGGAAGAGCAGTCACAAAGCATAACACGAAGGTGAAGCACAGAGACATTAAACCCACACTGTCTTACGGTCCCCGCACGTGACTGTGTGTGCATGTGTGCCTATTCCCAGGAATTAACCACTCCCCATTCTCGAGAACACTAGCTAACCTAAAATTAAAACAATATCTCACACATTCAAACGCATTGTGAAGCAAAGCGTAGTGCGACGGCTTTGTTGCTGTGAGCGGTATTCGCCACTTTTTTTTGTTCCCATTTACGGAGCCAGTAGAAGTACTGGATTATTTTTCAGCCCTCAGAATGGTAAAATAGTGAAATGCCAGGAGGTATTTGGTGAACCTGACAAAAAGTGTATCGCTTACAATTAGCTTGCAATAGCTGACTTTACCTTCAACGTTGACACATGGAGGCATGTGTTTGTACAGTATGCCCATTAAGAGGGAGGCAGTGGTACCAGAGGAGCAATGCACAGCATAATTTCGTCCCAGTGTAACCCTTACCGGCATGCGCCAACCGGTAAATGGCCTAAGAAACCCAATCATAAACCCTTGTATCTTTGTTGGTTTTAATTTGCGTCCTCCTCGCGATTAAGGCTTCAAAGCATTGAAGGTCCGGAGGACGGCTTCTGGAGCCAAATCAAAGATGGCCACATGATGAGAGTCAGAGAACGACTGCTGGGAGACAAACATGGACAAATTACACTCAGTTGGATCATAGAGGGTTGTTGACACACACACACACACACACACACACACACACACTTCTCAGTCTCGCTCTCTCCATGTCTGTACTGCTGAGCTAAAAACCTAAAGAGAGAAAAAAATTGCTGGCTTTTAGAAAGGTGACAGCTGTCTCCATGTTTTCCGATGTGTGTGTGTGTGAAGGGGGTATTAAGGCTGACATACAAATGCAGACAGACAGTATAAACACACACACAACTGCGCGCACACACGCACACACACACACACACACACACACACAGGTGCTTGGGTTGTTTGGGGCTAGTCAGCCCATCAAGTGCCAGTGGTAAAATGGCGCAACGCATGCTGTAGATGTATTGATTTTGTCAGTGCTTGGGAGACAGACACACGCACAGCACACATTATTTCTCTCACCCATCTCATCTTAAGGGTTCCTTTAATCTCTCCCTCTCCCTCTCTGGAGACATCATTCACATGCAACACAGCCTAGGGCAGTTCATATATATGGCACTGGTGACAATTGTATCGAATCTGCCCCCCTTTCCCCGGTGAATGAATGAGAATGGAATCAGTAATAGATTGATACGATGCAGAGACACAGCGGTCTTGTGCACACAAATAGGGATTTAAAAGACTGTCCAAATTAAGCCACGCGAGGTGCAAGACATTACACACACACACACACACACACACACACACACAAGGCTACAAGACTGGGCATGAAATCACAAATACTGTACACAAATTAACACAGTGGAAAAACTTGCCACACACACACACACACACACACACACAACAGTATCCCATTCACCAAGTTATGTCATTTTTGGCACAGAGTGAGGAAACACACACACACCCACTTACAAACCAACACAGACGAGGAAGTCCACTTACATTTATGGCGTACACAGTCCTACAGTAGCGGCAGCAAATGTCGGTTAAGAAGAGAAAGAATGTGAGAGAAGAAAGGCAAAAAGAAAACGAGAGGGAGTGTGAGAGAGCGAGAGAGAGAGAGAGGCGTTATTCCTCCCCGTCCGTAAGCACTCCACAGCGGTCTTCCCGCATTCCTGGTCCACACAGCTAGAGAAAACTCAAAGGCGGTGTGTATATCCGCTCTCCCTACTGCTCTGGCGTGCGCTGGCTGCTACCTGCAATGTTCTAACATGCCTCACTTTGTACGGAACACACAAACACACACCCAGACGTATGCACGCAGACACACACACACACACACACAGTGCGTGCTCTGCAGCTCCAGCTCTCAGTCTCAGGGAGGGCTAGCCGCTGCTGTGACTGGCTTAAAACGGTAAGAGAGCCTAGCGCGCGCGAGAGAGAGAGAGAGAGAGAGAGAGAGAGAGAGAGAGAGAGAGAGAGAGAGAGAGAGATAGCTCTCCACGAGCAGTACGGAGGCAAGCCAGTAAGCAAGAATACACGCTTGGGAGGAAAGAAGACCATTAATAGTGTGTAGTGAACTCAAGATAGAGGTGGGAGAGAGAGGTGCAGAGCACATGGGGGAATGAGAGAGAGAGGAAATTCATGCTTATAGCTAATCAGAGAGAGAGAGAGAGAGAGAGAGAGAGAGAGAGAGAGAGAGGCACACAAGTCCAACCTCATCTGCAGCATGTGAGTCAGATTGCCAACAGGGTAAAACACTCATTATGGCTACTTGAATTAACATGAGTTCTGGCCACACAGACACACTGATTGTGTGTGTGTGTGTGTGTGTGTGTGTGTGCGCGCAGGATACACACAAAGTTGTCCCTCCAGGTTTACACATGCAGCGATGGGTAAATGGAGATGTCCAGGCACAGAGGCTGCCCACACACTGCTGTGGCCCAGTGCTAGAGCGCAGGTTTCTGGCCATTGGTTTAGCAGGGTTTCCACTCACCCGTGCTCACACAGGGGAGCGAGTAATTCTAGCAGAACAAAGGATACACTCACCGGCAGCCCTTATCACCCATAGCAGCTACACGCACACACGCACGTCCAGGATACACACATTGGCATTAAACACTGTAAACACACAGTATTCACTGAGCTATTTTTGTATTAAATAACAGTGGTCGTTTTCCGATGCTTCTACCCAAAGTGACTTACAGTAGAGTGAGTACAATGAATGGAGCTGCTACTGTATGGGATAGGCATCCTGTGTAAAGTGTGGTTCGGTGGCCTGGGGATCTCATCAATGCTTTTTGCAGATGATGTGGTCCTGATGGCATCAGCAGTCTGTGACCTCCAGCACTCACTGGATCGGTTCGCAGCTGAGTGTGAAGCTGCTGGGATGAGAATTAGCACCGCTAAATCTGAGGCCATGGTTCTCAGCCGGAAACCAATGGAGTGCCTACTTCAGGTAGGGAATGAGTCCCCAAGTAAAGGAGGACCTCGAGCCGCTGCTCTTTGCGTCGAAATGAGCCAGTTGAAGTGCTACATGCATCTAGTTAGGATGCCCCCTGGGCGCCTCCCTTGGGAGGTGTTCCAGGCACGTCTAGCTGGGAGGCGGCCTTGGGGAAGACCCAGGACTAGGTGGAGAGATTATATCTCCACACTGGCCTGGGAACGTCTCGCGATCCCCCAGTCAGAGTTTGCTAATTTGGCTCGAGAAACAGAAGTTTGGGGTCCCTTGTTGGAGCTGCTGCCCCCGCGACCCGGCTCCAGATAAACGGATGACAACAATTGGTGTTAAAGTGTTTCAGCACATTGAAGTCCAATTCTAAGATTCTATTCAATGCCACAGTATTATTATATGCACATATGGGAAACGGAGACACTTTAGTTCATGGTTTTGCTTTGGTATTGGTACACAGATTATTACCGGATAAGATGATTAGACAATACTTGCTAGCATGCTCTCACATGAACAGTTACCTTCTGACAACAAAAACACTTTGCACAGTGACACACTTAACAATTAAATGTTGCCAGTGGGGGTCGTAGGTTGAAGGTGTCCAATGAATCTTAAAAACATTTAAATGTATTACCCTATTAATGAGATGCGTAAACTATTAACAAATGTGTTTTTATTGAGATAGTGTTTTATTTAAGCAATTTGACAGACCAATGTGATACCATCTTAAATTGGTAGGAAGTGGGATGGAGTATGGCATTTGTTCCATTAAAACATGCATTCAAATGCTACAATTAAACAATACACATTGGCTGTGAATTCAATGTCATATCACTTATATTTCATTCAATCTGCCCAGTTTTAATGTTATTAGATTTTTTTTAAATTGTTTTTTTACAGTTATCTGTATGTTTCTATGGATGCGACATCTATGGTGTAGTAGGCACAAGTTCCATGATTTTGGCAACATTGTATTACAGATGCATTACTTTCCATTTTTTGATAATAGTTTTTTTGTTGTTTGCTTTCCCACTATACAGCAGATCCTGCACCGGAGGTTATGGATACAATGTGCAGAAATACACACTCAAAGCTTGTATAAAATATGCATGTAAGGGGGTTCTGGAACATTCCATGCACACTAAAACAAGGGAATTTAGATGGCTTCAGACATATTGCATGTGTTTACTCACGCACACACCCAATTTATGAATATTTCTAGATAACATGTTGTATTACAGAATGTATGTTGTACAGTACACTTTGCATGTGAGATGTAAGCATAGTCTGACTGTTACTATACAGTACGTCACTGCTTTTTAATTGTGCTGTAAATATATTTTCTTTGTACATTTCTTTACCCCAGTATTTCAAGGCTACACATTGTGCTCTGTGTTTATTGGTGGACAGACATTTCAGAAGTTCATGGATATGTCTGCAAAACGCAGACAGCCGACAGAATGATGGATTATTCTTTGTTATCACTGGATTCATTCATTTTATCATCACATCGCCAAATGCTTACATTTAAGGGACAATAGGCAGGAATGATATGGTATGTTATGTTCATTGCTCCTCAACCCATCTTGACTAGGAAAACATAACATTTCCAGATGGTCTGCTGCTGACTTCATATGATATCATATACAATTTTGTTTATGTTGTCGGGGGCAGTGTGCACTATCAAAGTAATGGCATACAGAGTTATAATAAACTGGTACCTTTGCAGAACAGATTGAATTCTCATCTGAACACTTCCTCTGCCCCCCCTTGAGACATTGGTAGTGTTCTAATTTTGCACATTATGAATGCCACTTTTAAAATGTGACAGGCACCAAATGCTTTTTTTGTGCGGGAGGGAGCTATACCGCAATGCTTACCGGACATCACTTGAGATGCATTAAGTTTGCTGCATTCACATATTCAGCCATCATTGCCATCTTCAAGACAAACAAATCTACATAGCCAGCAAAGAAAACTATGCAAATGCATGTCATTCAGCGCATTGCCAAATTAAAGAGAGTGAGTTCAAAGATGTAGAGCTGGTCTGCCACTGCTTTAAAGAGTTTTGGTAGTATAGAATCCTCAGCTGTCTTATACATCTGCATGTGCCCTATAATGACAAGTAAACCCCATCATTATCTATCCAATTATGGTGTCTTATGCAGTTTCAATGCAGATCAGTGCCCTCACTCTGTTCAGCACTAGCAATGCTGCACTGATTAGATGTGTATGCCTCTTATAGTTGCACTGTATGACTACTAATTCATCTGAAAAGTGATATTTGTTGTGTCGTGTTAAAGAATCAAATATATGTACGAATGTCTTGACATGTCTTGTATTGCATTCTGACAGGACAAAAAAAAAAATAGAACCTCAAATACAGCCTGATGAATTACATATTTTAAGGCTTTAAAATAACCAATCCTTTAATCCTGCGTGGTGGATACTGCTGAGCTCAGAGCGTTCATGTTGTTGTAATACTCAACATAAACAGTGGCGGCGCATACAGTATGGATTGGGTGTTAAAGGCATTTTACATAATTAAATCATTAAGGCACACATCCTGAGATCCTTCCACTACGGATGCTAAAACTAGTGATACAATTATAGCTTGCTTGAACTAATTCTTCTCCCTCTCAGCCTAGTTCATGGTGTTCCAAGCAAGGACTCTGTTCATCTGAAGAAAAGACAAATACACAGGTACACATTCTTCAGCTTGTCTATACATGTATGGGCAATGAGGAAACCGTTCCTCTCAACGTATTTTATTTATACACTCCCACGATCCTAGCTTTCTATGTGCAGTACCAGAAGAGCCACGGCCTAATGACAAGCCAATGCAGCTGGATGAATGCCAGGATATGCTATACAAAACATACAGTAAACTTCAACCCAACTGCAATGGCATCTCGCTCCACAGTGTCTAATGACTTAATTGAGTAGAATACAAAGTATTATCTCCCTTTGCCCCTTATAACTATAAAGAGCTAATTTAAGACATGTATCTATTACTTTGAGCAGGCTTAGTAGAAGCTGTGGTTAGCAACTTCCTCTTTTCTGTCACTTCTTGACACAAGTGACCGCAACACTGCCGTGCAACAGGTTGGCAAACGTCATCGTCCTATCAGCCATCAGCCTACTGCTAGTTACGCTGTACATCCTGCCTCAAGAACAGAGCTTATTTCTCGAGTTATTACTAGACTGGACAACTGTGTGGATTATTCACAAACAACACACACACGCACACACAAAACACTTCAAACTAAATGGCTATATAGGTAAAAAATGTCCTTTTTTACTCACAAACTCCGATCGCAGTTTGCGTAACAGTCAAGCCATTGACAGACCATTTTCTTCCCGCTACAGACATAGGGATGTCATACAGTTACAGTACAGTGCATGCCATTTCCTGCTTTTGCAGAGAAAAGATTTCCCCATAGTACCTGTAGGGCAGTTGGTAGACCACAACATACAAAATAACATGTATACAATAGTACAGTACCTAATTAAATGACACATATTTACTGCACAACAATGACCTAGAAGTTATACATGTAAATAGCAGCTACTGTACAATCATATATTTTGATCTGTTGAACAAGGACTGAGACGCTCGAATGCAGCATAAAAATGTATCGGGTCTCTTTGTATACTGACACGAGAATACATTTATAATAGAGCTGTAACACTCTGATACTAGCAGGATGTAATTCACACTCTTAACGCAACAGCATAGAGTTGATACCTCACCCCCAAGTCTCTCTGTCTCTCTCTCCCTCTCTCGCATCGCCGGAGAGAGGGGATATAGGGGTCGTGAAAGTAAACAGATCGGATCAAACCAACTCTCTGCTCCCTTTGAACAGCAGGAGACAATTACTGGGCTCAATGAAGCAGCCCAGACAGACAGACAGACAGACAGACAGACAGACAGACAGACAGACAGGGCTTGATGCCCCATAAGGTCTTCAGACTGTGCTTTTGAGTACACTGCATGGCGTGTAACATCGGAGGAAGGCAGAAAAACTCACACATGAATTAATGTTTGTGGCGCTATAAAGGTTTCCATGCACTGCGCTCAAAGATGAGAAGGGGCTAATGTGTTATGGGAGACAGGCACATTGACACTGGAGTTCCCCTAGCCTATCCACTCATATGGTCTGACATTTAGAAAGTGGTCTGTTGGCCCCTATGTGACTTTTTGGCAGATTATCTGCTACAGCATGTTCAACCACAGTTGTGGTGTGCAGTAAGAAAAAATCTTTAGTGAATACCTCTGTAATTTGATAGGCTGATATATTTATTTTATTTATTTATTTAAGTACTGCTTAAAAACTGGGCATATACTGTAAAGTCATGGTTCACTTTAAAAATGAATGCTTGGATACCTACTCATCTTAGAAAGCCTCACTACAGTGGTGCACAATGTTTGTGTCTGTGTTGTACAGAGGGAAAACTACGGCTTGTAAAGTATAGCGCAACACCTGTGGCCACACACTGCAATTTCTCTCACTGTGAAGGAGTTCTGACATACTAAGCTCTTATGCTGTACCCCTTTAGATGGGATACTGCAATGTTACCTCTGTACAGCATGACAATATTTAGACACCTCGCACCACCTCGACATAGTAAACAGTATGATGCAGGACCGAGTGGGTGAGGTGTCATAGCCACTAGCGATGTTTGTTCCTCAGCACATTGCAGTCACATTAGTTGCCTAAAAGGCATATTTACCAGTCAAAGCGTAACAGCATCAAAAGACGATCCTTTTGAACTAAATATACTAACTAAATATAATATCTAATATAATAACTAAAGATAATACTAGAAAATAGAATTGGTGGTTGTGAGAACAAATTAAAAACATTCAGAAAATGTTTTTTATTTTTTGCACATTAGATTATTAATATCCAAACCAATATATTTCCATCCCCTGGGGAGGCAAGCATTACACTTTAAGATGTTTAAAGGCTTCTAACCCTGTTCAGTTACAACAAATTATGCTGGCTGATTTATGAAAATTATTATCTGCACTAACTGCCACAAGAAGATCTGTTACACAAAAGCAACATGTTAAGTGTTAAAAGTCTCACATGTGATGAGGGGAAACCAACAATAGTAACTTCAGACAGACTTCACCAGACAAACCTACCACCGACCTGCATGTTCCTACATGTAATAGGATGTATTATAACAGTAACATTCAACAATGTTAACATTGACATGTTTAATAGTAGAACTTGATGATTATTAATCTCCAAGTTACCCATAAAAAAACATTTTAAATATCTCACTTAGCTAAATAATATTCATGCACACGCTCGAAAGAGCATACTCACAAAGAAGGAAGAAGTAATTACTACATGGTAACTACTGCTTTTATCCAAAGCACTTTACCGTATTTCTTCCTCACATTCACCCACTCATACACACAGCAGTTGGGGAAGGGGGTTAGGTATCTTGCTCAAGGATGCTTACAGGTAGGTCAACACCAGGGCTCAACCCCATGACCTTCTGGCTGGGAGCCAAAACCCAGACCACTCAACCATCCTGTCGATCCAGATATGTGCAAATTCATGTAAATGCATATAAGCACAGTCATATCCATGTATTATATGCACAGCCTTACAACTCCACAGACCATGTACCAGGCCCCATCTCAGCTGGCAGCCTCATCACTACCTCGGTTAGCCATGGAAAAAAAGCAGCCTTCACACACATGACAACCATCAGCACTTTCCACCAGTGTGTCTCTCAAAGGAAACCATTACACTGCAGAAACTTGCAGGAAGCCAGGCAGAACGGGGATTTTCTCTAGCACTTAACCCTCCCCGAAAGAAAGAAAAGAGAAAAAAACGAATTCACACTAAGCTCCCTGCGAAAAAAAGATTACAGTCAGCCAAGCGACTAATTCACCTGTGACCCAGTAATTCATTTGGCTGATAATCTGCTATTGCAGGTGACACTGTAACAATCACTGATATGATGGGCGGAGACCGCTTCTGGGCGATGGTGGTTTCAGGGGGTTTCGGGGAGTTGGGCCAAACGTTAGAGGAGATATTTGATTAAATTCTCAAATGAATAATGCATTATGAAATTGATCCGTACAAATCCCACCTTGAGGAGATTGGAGTGGGATTATAAAGGTGAGGGTGTGGAGTAGGAGACAATGACAAAGACAAGAGTCCTGGGGAGGTGTTCTTCAGTATTCTGTAGTGACTAACTGCTTGATAAGGCAATTTCCACACTAGCATAATATGCATGTCAGCTGCATGCCAACAGAACACAATGTAATCGCATAGAGAACGCTTTCTTATACTACATTAGCGCTACAATCTGCAACTTCCCATTATTATGTATCGTGGCGACAGCTACGGTGAAGAAAAACTGTTTTAAGTGATCCTAAAAACCAAACCACGTATGGGTAGCGAACGAGCCAATATGGAAGCCTTACTGTGAAACTATACAAAGGAAAAGACTAGCACTTATGTTTATATAATAGCCATTATATATATATATATTATATATTATATATAATATATATATTGTCTCCTTCCACACACACACACACACACACACACACACACGCACTATTATTTACAGTACAGCATGAGTGGTGAACACAATGTTAACTTAACTTATTATATTATATTATTATATAAAATAAACCCAATCTCTTGTCCCTGAAAATGCATTGGTGTGCTTGTGCAGTGCTTCAATGTTAATATGTGCACGTTGGTTAAGGCCTTACACAGGCCTGATACTGCACACAAAGCCGCAGCACTGACTGTGAATGCTGCAGCCATTTATAAAACACAGGAATGATCCCTTTTTGTCCAGATGCACTTGGTTGCTTATGACGACGAGCATTTAATACTGCACATGTACCTCCAACAAGACCTATGGTACTTCATATTCAACAGATGAAACTGTTCACTTTCATTTTGTTGAAACGTTGTATTGAAACAATGAATGAAAAGTAATTATTCAAAGTTTCTAAATAAAGAAAATCTAAGATCTCTGACACATTCGGTGTCATCTATCTCCCTTTGCTAATGTAGCGGTGGCCAGCCGGTAGCTGTGCGGTGCTAATCCTCACTCTCCGACACCTCATAGGACGTTCTGGCGATG
>JAODLL010045092.1:3336-17663 GCA_026546735.1 Forbesichthys agassizii | reverse complement strand
TGGACCTGTGTTAGCTAGCTCTGCAAGGACCTGTGTTAGCTAGCTCTGCATGAACCTGTGGTAGCTAGCTCACATAGACCTGTGTTAGCTAGCTCACCTGGACCTGTGTTAGCTAGCTCACATGGACCTGTGTTAGCTAGCTCACATGAACCTGTGTTAGCTAGTTTTGCATGGACCTGTGTTAGCTAGCTCTGCATGGACCTGTGTTAGCTAGCTCACATATACTTGTGTTAGCTAGCTCACCTGGACCTGTGTTAGCTAGCTCACATGAACCTGTGTTAGCTAGCTCACATGGACCTGTGTTAGCTAGCTCACAGGACCTGAGTTAGCTTGCTCTGCATGGACCTGTGTTAGCTAGCTCGTGTGGACCTGTGTTAGCTAGCTCACCTAGACCCGTGTTAGCTAGCTCACATGGACCTGTGTTAGTTAGCTCACATAGACCTTTGTTAGCTAGCTCACATGGACCTGTGTTATCTAGCTCTGCATGGATCTGTGTTAGCTAGCTCACCTGGACCTGTGTTAGCTAGCTCTGCATGGTACCTGTGTTAGCTAGCTCACGTGGACCTGTGTTAGCTTGCTCTGCATGGACCTGTGTTAGCTAGCTCTGCATGGACCTGTGATAGCTAGCTCACATGGACCTGTGTTAGCTAGCTCTGCATGGACCTGTGTTAGCTAGCTCACATAGACCTGTGTTAGCTAGCTCACGTGGACCTGTGTTAGCTAGCTCACGTGGAGCTGGGTTAGCTAGCTCACCTGGAGCAAACACAGGGGGCTATGCCAGCATGTGTCCTCCTATCTCAGCTTTTAGAGGCCCCTTCAAGGCCCACGTGGTTAATCGGATGGCTTACAACAGGGTCTTTGACACTTTGACACACAGCCTTGTTTGTGCCCCTGAACGGCTGTTTTTCTGGTTAAAATCAGATAGACATCCTGTTTGTGTTAACGGCTGTGTTTGTGTAGTACAAATAACTGACTCGGGGGTTCTGACGTACTAGTCATAACAGGGCATAGCTCAGAGATATGCCCCGTTATGACTGAGAGACACAATCAGTTGTATTAGATAACATTTTATTATAAATAACTTGTGTATATATACATATTATAATTTTTTATAGACCTTTGCTCATGTAGCCTATTCTGGAGAGCTGTTAATGTTCAACATATGCACAGTATAATCTATGAGCTTTTGGCCAGAAAACAGAGGGAAACAGTTAAAGGAGGGCCTTTTCTCTTCCTTGAGAAGTAATTTACTGGAAACATGGCTTCCTAACAACCAGGCCCTTGGCTAGGAAGGAGGGGGGGGTTCTATCAGCCTATCAGGCCCTTGGTGGGGCAGGGTAGCTGGAAAAACAGCCCAGGCCAAAGCTCACAGATGCTTCTGGTCCCTACCCCCCCCACCCCCCCCCCCGCCGGGTGTGTTCAGCCATTTTGTCCATAGTAACCCATATTATTGAGAGAATATATTTTAGTTAATGAAAGGATGCAGATTTCAGTTACACACAACTCATTTATTTTATTTCTAAGAGCACATTTTCAAAGAGTTAAAAAATATAGCAATTTAATACAGTATATGAAAATATAGGTGTAGTACATTCCTGTTCATCTAACAGAGATTAATGATTCATGTATAATGACATTTGATGAAAACTAATGACGCGGGGCAAGCCTTATGTAAAAGATGTATTAAGCTACAAAAATATATACACAAAAATGTCATCATTGAACCAGCAGCAGATTATCGTTAAATTAAAGAATCAAGGAACATTTCCCCACATGAAAATTCATATGTGACACATTATACAAATGCAATCGCCTAGATTGACAGAGTTAATTACAGTTTTTACTGTGAAACCTCCCTAAAGTAGATGTTAAATGTACCCCATAGAACCCCATCTCACGGTTAATATTTCGACAACTTGTAGTGGGTCCAAGGTTCAAAACAATGATTTCGTACTTGTCTCAACCCCCAGTTCTAGACAGATCAAGGCGTTTATGTCAAAGCGTGAGAAGCGAGCAATACAATACAAAATAACTTGATAAGGTCCAATTAGCAATGTTCAATCAGTATTTTGACTATTCTGCCACCTACTGGAGTACATGCAGCTGAGCTCATGCAAGCCGGTGAACACTGACCTCTTTGGAAAGATGGATGTCTTAGCTCCATCGCACATTAAAGCATATTCAGGAGAACATCTTAGATATATAGATTTGGTCTAAAACACCTGGTGGACCTTGTAAAATCAGTATTTGCGGTGCGGTGTGCACTCTGAGATTTCTTTGATAGATGTGTAATAGTACTGTAGCAACACTTATACATACGTTTTTGTGTTTTGTTTCAATATTAGACAAAGAATGCTTGGAAGTTCCCTGGTGGACTCTCTGATCCAGGTGAAAACATAGGTGAGTACCAAATGAGTACAGTACAATAACCTGTTCCTTCTAATCCTTTATACAGCATTTAGTGTTGCACGTAGCTAGCTAATAATGATGCTTCGCTCTAACTGAGCGACGCCTCACTACTCAAGTACTAACCATCACCATGTGGGTGTTTGCACATATTGCATAACAGGATTTGTTTTGTCAACATTGTGTGTTTTAATTGTTTATGGCATGATTATTATTATTATTACTACAAGCATCTAATAAGATTGTTGTTACAATATAATTCTATATTGATATAATTCTTGTCAGCCCTTTTTCAATTGGTAAAATTAACCTGTGCCCCATACCGGTTAGCCGATATGAATGAACCCTGCCAATTATTCAAATATCAAAATTTGTGTAGATGCCCACATCCCTAGCATATATATTTTATACATATATACTGCATATGCATAGGACATGCACATATGCAGGAAAGTTAGCTACAGGTATCTATGTTCATACAAATTAACCATTTACATTTTTAAAGCAGCTTTTCATATAATGTACATGTTCGGGATGTCCCGTCTCACAAAGCAGCTTCAAATCGGTCCAACCAACATATGCCTTTTTTAACTGCACCAGACGTCACATGTTGATTTGAGGCTTACTAGGCTACTCTAACCACCAAGCCCTCCATAGAGAAGTAGGTTACTAGCAAGACCTCCATAGAGAAGAAGGTATCGAACAAGACCTCCATAGAGAAATAGATAACAAACAAGACCTCCATAGAGAAGTAGGTAACTAGCAAGACCTCCATAGATAAGTAGGTAACTAGCAAGACCTCCATAGAGAAGGTACGGTGCGTTGTGTTCTGGAAACATTTCCTCCTGATGTTCTCCTGCTGGCTGTGCAGGTGCCACTGCGGTGCGCGAGGTCTACGAGGAGACGGGCGTCCGCTCTGAGTTCCGCTCGCTGCTCAGCCTGCGACAGCAGCACCGCGTCCCAGGAGCCTTCGGCGTGTCGGACCTGTACATCATCTGCCGCCTGCACCCGCTGACCCGCGACATCAGCTTCTGCCCGCACGAGTGCCTGCGCTGCGACTGGCTGGAGCTGGCCGAGCTGGCCCGGACTCAGGACACCACGCCTATCACCGCGCGCGTGGCCACGCTGCTGCTACATGGGCTCCGACACGGGTTTGACGCCGTAGACCTCAAGATGGAGGAGTTGCCCTCTGTCCACCCCGGGCTGTTCTACCAGCTGTACCACAGGGAGGTTCCTAGCTAGCATAGCATATTAGCTAGCGTAGCATACTTGCTAGAGAACGACACCTAGCGACACTGTTGTTTTAGACTGGACTGGTTTTGTTAACTTATCTTGTGTGATTCTCACTTTGGTTTTAACAATAGTTTGTTTAGGAAAAGAGGTGCAATAATTCTCATAATTTCTGGAAACATAAAGAGGCACTTTTATGTTGCAAATGCTTGGCCACGTTCCATTTGATGGACTGATGCCAACCAACAAGAGTGCTTAGTATTGTGAGAAACCTATTTTTTCGGTATTCATGTGAAAATATTAATAATTGTGTCTGGATCCAGGTGTGTTGCCGCTCAATTAACAAATTATTATTTGTAGTATTTTTTTCTTTTCGGGGATGGTTGTCATTCTCATAAAGAAGAGTTGCAACATTAGGTTAAAAAAAGTAGGTCAGTAGTGCTGTTCAGGATACATTTTTACAGGTTTTTCAGAGGTTTGTGAATGTAATAACTTCTGTATTAAAAGCTAGTTCTGCATATTACTCACGTGAGGTTCTATCATAATTGCTTCTTTCACATCATTTAAATGCAAATCTTATAATAATGTAGCAACTCTTCTCCATTGTGGACCCCAGGCCCCCCCTCACCACGGGTGTGTGGGGGGCCTGGGCCTTCAGTCTTGAGAGCTCGACAACGTTCAGCGTTTCAGTCTGGTCAACCGCGGTGTGTGACCAATTACCGGCATGCTGACAAATATGGGGCGTGGTTTGGGTGGACACAGCGGAAGCCACTTGAAAACAACAATGTTGGTTCCTAAAGAGGTTTACTGTCTCCAGTAGATCTCCATTAGGACAGGTCCAGATCCCCAACATCAATTACCCTGATTCTAAACACCTGCATGCTCAGCAAATAACACTAGATAAATAACACTATGAAACTAAAAGGACTAAACCAAAAGAGCAGATAAAGGCGATGATGATGTACAGCCTTCATCACACACCCTCACCACCACAGCTTCATTGTTGCCTAACAACAGGAGCTAGGCCTTGGCGGACATGGGGAGGAAAAGGATGGCCTTCTGGCCCGGGCTGGTCTTGGAGCCAGACTTGTAATGCCCCGCCCGCGTCAGTGCGACGTACATGTCAGGGTACTTCCTGGAGCGGTACGTATTGTAGTTGTTGCTCTCCAGGTGCTCCAGGAAGTGGCACTCATCTGTGGCACGCCTCTGAGGGTATGCACGCACACACAGCACGCACGCACGCACACACGCGCACACGCACACACACACACAGTTTAATCAACTACAGCGTATCTGTGGTGTTCAATAATAATGATGCTGCTGTTGGCACGGCGACTCACCACTCCAAACAGCCGTCCATCTCTGCTCATGGCCAGGTAGCGGTTAGCAGACACCCCTCTGATCACCACTTCGCCCACGGAAGTTGCCTGCAGCTGCAGCTTAACTGGAGGGGCGGCAGAGGGGGGGCAATTGGTTAGCGGCATCAGAGACACGTCAAAAATTGTATCCTATAAAATATGACGTTATTAGTCGTTACTGTATGGTTTGCATACACTTGGGAAATATATCGTATTCAGCATTGTTTCTGCCTCATGGCTCCTGAGATACCTGCAGGCCTTATACTGTATATAATAACAATACATTTTATTTTGGACGCCTTTCTAAACACTCAAGGACAACTTACATTGCAAATACATAGATATATAACAGTTGGATGAAATATACATACTATGGTAATAAACATTTGGTCTGAGAAATATATATAAATAAAATATAACAGTCAGGTGAGCGTGGAACAAAACGTCATAGGCAACCTTGAAGAGGTGGGTTTTGAGGAGCTTAGCAAACGAGGTGGTCGTGGTGGCATGTTGAATATGCAGTGGAAGGGCGTTCCGAGCCCCCATGGTGGAGAGATGGAATGAGAGGGAAGGGGGGGGGGGGGGGGGGTGTGACGACAAGACCTGTAGAGGAGGAGCGAAGAGATCGGGAGGGAGGATATGGCAGGAGAAGGTCAGAGGTAGGAGGGAGCCAGATTGTGGAGGGCCTTGTGTGTTAGGAGTTTATATGGAATTGTACAGGAAGCCAATGAAGGTTAATCTGAATAGGGGTGATGTGATCTGCTGACTTTGTGTTGGTGAGGATCCTGGCAGCAGAGTTCTGAACTAATTGGAGTCTGTTGATGAGTTTGGTTTGGATGCCAGAGAGAAGAGAGTTGCAGTAATCCAGGCGGGAAGTGACAAAGGCGTGGATGAAGGTTTCAGTGCTTAAGTATGAAAGTGAAGGGCGGAGTCTGGGTATGTTTGGGAGGTGGAAGAAGGACGCCCGGGTGATGGGTTTGATGTCTAGACTCACCGTGGTCTTGGGATCCTTAACGGCGTGCCCACACTGAAATAGCAACTGTTTGAGTGCTACATTGACGCATATGCGTCTGCTACTAGTGAGGTACATTCACAAACAGTCAGGAGGCTGGGTAAAGGAAGGGGATGGTGGAATCCTACTGAAGCGATACACTGTGGGCCAAAATATCTCCTGAGCACACTGACATCACACAGGGAAGGAGGGGATATTGAAGTTTTAATTAACTGGAATCAAAACAGAAAGCTCAGTCAGGCATGGTGGTCAAGCTTGCTGCCTGGGTGACTCATGTCGCTGATCACAGCCCGAGGTCCACAACAGGACACGTACTGGCCAAAGTATGTCCCACAGATAAATGTGATGCAGGACTACTTCACTTCAACTCTCCTTCTCTCCTTAAGGCCACATATTGTGTCGTGTGACGGTTATAGACTTAACCTGGGACACAGTTGACACAGACAAATTAAATGTTGTGATGCATTGTCGTCAAGGTGACTATGTAGTCAGGTGTGTTGAGATCCTGGTTGAAGCACAGGCTGGTGCTAGTGACAGGCGCCAGGGAGGGAAACCTCACTTGGCCAAGCAGACACATGGGTGTTGCTCTGAATGGGTTCCCATAATGCATCAGTACGAGTTTGACCATCTGTACCAACAGCATCACCATTTTCTATTGTTCCATTATTTTATTCTGTTATCTTCAGAGTTGGGAACTGATTACAAAACCATTAACTGTAATCCATTACAGTTAATAGTAATAATATTTCTTATAGCACTACTTTCAAATTTAAAAGAGAAGTTTGAAGAAGGAAAATGTATAAAACAATCGGCTGTTCTCATATTAACCTTTCATTAACGTCAATTATAATCTGATCCACTGAGCAACATAAAAGATCACAAAAATAGAAAGATTTGACGCGCCAACGCAGTAAATTGCTTTGGATGGCATTTCAAAGAACAATGTTTAGGTAATCTCAAAGTAATGGAATGTAATCAGATTATGTTACTGTAGGTAATACACAAATTACATTACTGATTATAATTATTGTCAGGTGACTAGTAACTGAAAGATTACATTTAAAAAGTAACCTACCCAACCCTGGTTAGGTTTACCTGTGGTTACATGAACTAACCAACATCCTTCCCAATACAACTTCACCGACATAATACGTGTTAAGCAGAACACTCCTAGACACATGAGCAGTGTACACACAGCATCGCAGATGCTGCTCATCATGAAACACCGTTGACTAGGGTTTGTGAATGACCAGACTCTCTCTCTCTCACACGCACACGCACGCACACACACCAATTCAACCTTACTTAGTCACTTCCCTGTTGAACCTGGAGACAGACAGAGGGGAAAAAGCTTCATAAAGAAGCTTTGTGCTCCGGCTGCATGTTGGCAGGCGAGGGAGGCAGGGGAGGGGGCGGGGAACACTTACTGTGGGGATCGTTCCGGTCCCGGATCCCGTCCACTCTCCCGTCCGAGGTGATCCGCAGGAAGAAGCCTCCGTTCTTACAGTACAGCCGCTTGGGCTCCTTGAAGCTCCCCGGGGTGAACGTCCCACTGCTGCTGTCCTCAGACGAGGGGGCGAGAGTGGCGATGCCTCCCGCAGCCATCTCCCCGCTGCTCCTCTCTCTCCCGCCCTGTCGCTCCACGGCTCCCCCTGGGGTCGGACCCTGGCCTCACCCAGCAACTCCTTCCCCTCCTCCACACAGCAAGCAGGGCCTGGTTGCGATTAACCCCGGGGGTCAGGATGGTTCAGTGCCCTTCCAAGCGGCAACATAATCTCCGTTTAGCCACCAGGCACGGCACAAAGCACCCCCGCCCCCCCAAGTGCCCTGGGAAAGAGTCTCCGACAACACGCGCTCGCTTAACGGCCAACTGCTCAGCCCGCGGTGCTCCCGTCTGTGTGGCTCCAGCACGCTGGTGGGGGACGCAGGCGTTCTTACCTCGACTCCCACTGAGCTGCTTCACAGCTGGGCTGGATCTGTGGAAGGCTCTCCCTTCTGGCCTCTGGCCGCATGCGCCCTAGCAGCGCAGGAACACTCCCCCGCGCCGCTGATCCAACCAAGCCAGCAGGAGAAAGGGGAGGGGTGGGGAGGGGAGAGAAGCTGCCAATGGAACCGCTTCACTGAGACCCCTTATAACACATTCACTCACTGCAGCTCATACAGTACTACTGGTTCAGTGTGAGCTAAGTAGAAATGCAGGACGGAATTCGGAAAGGCACTGGAGCAGCAACAGTAGGATGTGTCTTCTTTGGCTGTGGGCTGACGTAACCATGAAGGCAGGCCAGAGCAGCTGAAACACTGCGGCCTACAGTATGACAACCTTCTGGTCTCACTGAAGTCAAAATGAGTGCCACCACATGAAAGAGGCCAGTCCACTGCTGGCTCACGCTGATGAGCCAGGGCATGTATTTGCCCTTTTAGGGCTACCATTACCAAAGAGCAGCTTTACACTAGACAGCTGCTCTTAATACCAGCACAATAGTTAAGTGCCTTGCCCCTGGGCACCTAGGGAGGACGTTGTGTGCCAAATACTTTCTGCTTTGCCTTGGTTAAAAATGAACAATAGCAGGACTTTAGCAGAACATTTATTGGTCTTCTAGCATAGCTCAGTTACAAAACTGATAAATAAATACATACATACAAATAAAGAAAGGTACATCACAAAATAATTAAGATAAAAAAATTGATAAGATATTGCTTCTTTGTTTTATAGGAAAACAAAATGGTTTACATAATGCAATGTGGCACATTTACTACAAAATCACGTTATAATATAACCGTCTGACCACCAGGAGGCTGTAAAGTTAAGGAATGTAGGCAATCAGATACGGCAAGTTTCACTCTGTTCAATACAAAGACACAGTTGATAGAAGTATAAGTGTCGCCCCCACGTGGTGAAAGAGAGAACGAGACTAGACATCACTTTGGTAATAAATAATTCTGGCTCGCATGAAATAAAACAAAAATGGCATTTTTGCTTAATCTCGCTCTCATCACAATAACTATCATATTATTATGTGTTTTTTATATTATTATATGTTATGGTTTATATTGTGGTTTTTATATTATTATGTGCAATATTTACATTGGAGCCTGGATGTACAGAGGTGTTGACCTGACAAGTACCACTGATCATTCCAGGGGGTCAGAGCAGCGTCAGGCTGGTGTGGGGGTCCAGGCCTGTGATGACCTCGGCGTCGGTCTGCAGCACGAGCAGCACCAGGTCCAGGGCTCTCCTCCACACCTCCATCTTCACGCTCAGGTTGTCACAGACTCCCCCCTCCTCCTCCCTTTCCTCCCCCAAAAGGGCAGCCAGCTGTTCTTCCCCGCTGCCCCCCGGCCCGTCCCCGAGCTCCAGGCGCTGGGACACGGCGGTCCGGGCCTCCAGCCGAGTGTGCGTTCCCCTGTTGGCCACCAGGGTGCAGATGTGGTCCAGCAGGCCGTCCGCCATCAGGCCCAGCACCAGGCCCCTGTAGGGAGGGCCGCTGGCGCCCCCTGCAGCCAGACGGCGCAAGCGATGCACGCACACCGCCTCTATGGCGCCCCCTCCTGGCAGCACTGCCCCGTCTCGCAGCGCGTGGCGCAAGCGGTGAGCGCAGCCCCAGAACCGGTCCTCCAGCGCCTGCAGCTGGGCGGGCACGTGGCTGGCCAGCACCACCGTGACCAGGCCAGGGGCGGGGCCGGGGGCGGGGCCGGGGGACAGGCTGACCGCCAGGCCGGAGCCCAGGTCTGTCCTCACGCGGAGCTGCATCCCGCCGCCCAGGCAGCGCGGCGTGAGCTGGACGGCGTACGTCACGGGCACGGCTCCCGTGGCGTACGCCAGGGCCTTCAGCGCGCAGATGGGCAGCCTCTCCAGGACGAGCACGCCGCGGCAGGCGCAGCGGCAGGCCAGCGTCTGGCAGGCGGCACCACGCACCAGCACCACGTCCACCTGGAGCGTCCCCAACGTTGCCATGACGCCCCGCAGCCACGCCTCTTTCCCCTCCCCCTCCACCAGCCGGTGAGCCACGCCCATAACGCCGCTGGGCCGGCTGAAGCCAAGGTGGCGGTAGCCCTGGCGGAGGTCTCCGTCTACAAGGACGGCGTTCAGTGGGCGCCCCTCCAGGTGCCGTGCCAACGCAGCCCGCTCGGCTGCCACCGGCACCATGCAGCCCGGCTCCACGCGGCACCGCTCCTCTGGCACGCCGGGCAGCAGACAGGTCGTCACCGTGCCGACATCAAACGCTGCGCTGCCCGCGTCCGCTTCGCCACGCTGCAGGCGCCAGGCGTCCACCGCCAGCGCCATGGCGACCGGGCAGCCGTGGCACAGTGCCCGTGCCACCCCGGCCACGTCCAGCGGCCGGGCCTGACGGAAGTGTTTGCTGCAAGCAAGGCCTACGCTGCCCTGGCGACAGTCGCCGTGGCGAGCCTTGTGACCGGCACCACCGGGACGCACGGCGGCGGTGATCTCCCGCAGCGGCACGGCGCTCCGCTGGCAGGCCTCCAGGCAGGCGTCCAGGCCCCAGGCCAGGCCCGCGGCCACATGCGGCACCGGCACGCCCCTCCGCAGGCCCTCCAGGGCCGCACGGCTCCAGGCACCCGCCAGGTAGAGCAGGCTGGCGGAGCCCGAGCCGTGTGCCCGGACGTGGGCCTGCACGGCCTCCACCGCCAGCTGGCCCACGGCGCCCGCAGGCTCCAGGCACTGCAGTAGGTGGTGGCAGGAGCTCACCAGTGCCCCCTGACCCCCGCCATCCTCTTGGACTAGCTTGAATGCCTTACAAGGGCCCAGCAGAGAGGCCACGGCCCCCCCCAGGGCAGAGAGCTCCTGCAGACCCACGTGTTGCCGCTGGTTTACCACCGCACTTCCATACATCGCTGTGTGCCACCTGAGGAGCCATCATCATCATCATCATAATAACCATCATCACAATGGTAATCATAATACATGTAATAACACCCAAGAACAATTTACAACAAGACACAATTCACAGTATAAGCATATAATACAAACTAAATGAATAAGCAACCATGTCACAGTGACAAGCCAGTCTAAAGAGTGTACATTTAGCAATGAATGGCAAAAGTAGTTTAACACGTTAACATTCTGGCTAATAGTTGTATTACCAAGGGTGTAGGTAGGTCTGGCGCTCACATGCACACGGGTTCCACCCTTAGAACTATATGGTTCCACCCGTTCTATTAATATCATTGTAGCAATAGTAATAGTAATGTGGTCGTACGGCACATTAATGCTAATCCTGCTCAAAGAGATGCTCACCTACGTTACCGTTACTACCTCAAGGAAAGGTGGGCTTACTTACCTTGTTGTTTCTGTGCCCTCGTGAAAAAGAGGTCGTGTGCTATATGAACGCGGAATTGGTATATTTTAATAAAACATTTGTACATGTATGCTAAGCAGCATGTCCACGATCCCCAGCTGGGCCGTCTGATGGATTAGCTACGCATGCGCAAGAAACCACAGTTGCTAGGAGACAATGAGCGATCTCATGAGTGGCCGAGTCAATCAAGTCCCGCCGCTATTATTTTGTGATTGGTCAAGACAAGGGGTACGTCCCTCCTTCGTATTTTCTATTGGATGGCTTCCGTGTCATTCACACGAAACACAAACTTAGCCGTTGCCGCACACTTTGTTGATATCTGTTACAAGCATTCAATCTGCAGGAGGAGAATTCATTTACAATCGGGAATGGTAACTTTTAAATCAATATTCTGCGACTCTGTGCTGCATTGTCGCTTGCAATATTCACATAAAAAGTAGAAACGCAGTAACACTACCGTACCTCCTAACTTTGGCTAGGCTAACGCGTAGAGTTGGTCCTACTGTACATACAGTAGCGTACGGTACGGTACCAACCGCCGTGGATGCTAATGAATGTTAGCTGCTGTAATGTTGACGTCCTAGCTAGCTAGACCCCCGACTAATAATGGCCTGGCTATCTGTTGTTTTAGTCTTCAGGGGAACGTAGACCAGGTCCCTCTGGCGGCCAGAGGAGGAAGCCAGCTCCCAAGCTTGAACTGACCGAGGAGCAGAAACAAGAAGTCAGAGAAGCCTTTGACTTGTTTGATAGTGACGGCTCCAACACCATAGACGTGAAGGAACTAAAGGTCGGTTTGGTGTACAGTACGTCACTGGTTTCTGTTTGAGCTAGGACCCCCAAAAGTAAACCCTTTTCATTGTAAATGTTGTTATACGCATTAACATACATATACAAAGATCCTAGAATTGCATTGGTGGGATTGTAGCGCAGTGACAGGCTGCCCATGTTTTTGTGCACCTAAATGTTCTGCAGAGAATGGTGAAAGTAGTTTGTGTGGCATCATCACCACCATTCTAGAAATGATATGGTATATAATGACATGATGTGTAATCAAGGATATACATGAATCATGATTAAGTCTAACCCAAAGGTTGCAATGCGAGCCCTGGGCTTCGAGCCAAAGAAAGATGAAATCAAGAAAATGATTGCAGACATTGACAAGGAGGGCTCTGGAACTATCACCTTCGATGACTTCCTCAGTATGATGACCCAGAAAATGGTAGTATATCTTATGCTCACCATATCGTAAACTACTCCAGTGGTGTGTGAATAACATCATGAGACAATATTTGTAATGGAAAAGCTATGAATTAGGAAATGGGATGTGGGCATTATGTCTCATAACCATTTGTAAAATGAGTGCATCCTGAATTAATTGTTCTGTTAACGGAAATCAGCAGTATTTTATTTTTGTATTAGAGCGAAAAGGACTCAACTGAGGAAATCATGAAAGCTTTCCGGTTGTTCGATGACGATTGCACTGGAAAGATCTCCTTCAAAAACCTGAAGAGGGTGGCCAAGGAGCTGGGTGAAAACTTACGAGATGACGAATTGCAGGTTTGGATTGTTACAGAATCCGACTCCTTCCACCACTGTTGTGTAGGATGCCTCAGACATTTACTGCCTGGGCCCTGTTTCAGCAAGCAGGTTTAGTGAAAACTCTTGAGTTTGTCAACCCTGAACTGACGGAAACTCTGTTTTCTGTTTCAGAAAGATAATAATAACAACCTGTAAGCCTAACCTGCTCGCTATCTTAGTTTCTCTCTCCCTTCCACTGAGCCTAAAGCAGAGAGACCTTTCCTCAATGTGGAAACCAAATGAATTCCCATAGCTTACACCGGCAAACCATTTTGAGACCCCAATAAGATACAGTAACTCCCAGATCATAATGGATTGTTACTGTTTTTTACGTCACATCTATTCACATCTATCCACCCTAAACAGTGATCTATTCTGATCTATTATGGTCTGGCTCTGACCGTATGAACCAGCACCTTGGGAGACCAGGGTTCATATCCGGCCAGTGGTAATTTCACAATCCTTCTTAATGTCTCTTTACCACTTGTTTATTGTCTCTCTCTCTAACTGTTCTGTCCAATAAAGAAGATAAAGGCTATACATAAAATGTACTAAATGTCTTAGCTTTTTGCTAAAAATGTCCTCATTCTCGCCAGGGACATCACTAGTTTGATAGAACGTCTTTTAATCACAGGCTATTTTTAACAAGAAGCAGGCTATCACATCTAACAACAGGATAGTTATTTATGGTCATGTGTTTCTGCCTACTGTAGTTTGTATTATTACACTTATTTGACATCTCACTGAGTATTCTCTCAGTATAAAATAAGCCTATATTTTCTGAAATAATATCTTTTCAACAACATAATTCCTGTTTAAACAGTGAAATAATGATTCTACCCTAAGACATATGAACTAAGGACAATGTATGTACTTTGGGGAATGGGCGGGGCTTAGTGCAGTCTCTACTTTTTAGACTTTGTTTTGAGAGAGAGATGTTTGCTTGCTCCAATGCGCAATTTTCCTAAGTAACTTTCCACAAGATGCAAACTGCATGAACATTTTCTGCTATTACGCATTTTAAGTTTTTTTTTCTTGCCATGTTGCAACAGAGCTCCATTGATAATTGCTTTTTTTAGTTGTCATGTGAGTTGACTAAACGAACTCAGATCAGCTGTTCTAAAACTTAAAACTCGAGAATTTTCCATCTCAGAGTTGGTCAACTCAGAACTCAAAGTTAATTTCTGAATTTGTTAAACATGCTTTCTGAAATATGGCCCTGATGGTCAAGTTTCAGTGTCCCAGTGTGTATACACATAATAATGAAATCTTGACAATCTTCTACCTCCCCACACCCTTTACATTTGTTTGACAAGCTAGTATAGTACACTTATATGTCCCACACCCCTTACATTTGTTTGACAAGCTAGTATAGTACACTTATATGTCCCCACACCCTTTACATTTGTTTGACAAGCTAGTATA
>JAODLL010045071.1:914-20236 GCA_026546735.1 Forbesichthys agassizii | reverse complement strand
CTCTCTCTCTCTCTCTCTCTCTCTCTCTCTCTCTCTCTCTCTCTCTCTCTCTCTCTCTCTCTCTCTCTCTCTATCTGAGGTACTATATGACAGAGGTAGCAGGTGGAGGAGAGATGCCATTCCTTTATCACTCGGCTCTATCCTTTGATCTCAACACCTCGGGCTGTTTCTTCTATTCTGCCTGCCGCTGTCACTGTATTTACGTCTACGTGTGTGTGTGTGTGTGTGCGTGTGTGTGTGTGTGTGCGCGCGTGCGCTTGTGTGTGTGTGTGTGTGTGTGTGAGATCAGATTGCTCGGAGAGAGGGATCTCATCAGACGAATGAGCCCACATTCCTGCTGTTTCCAGTATTATTTCACATGCAATGCAGTTTCCCTTTATCATGTAACATAATGACTTCCCTAAGACTGTGCCTTGATACAAATGTGAAGTGTGTGCGCGTGTGTAAGAGAGGGAGAGAGAGAGGGAGAGAGAGAGAGAGAGAGATCTGCACACACTTGCAGATGTACGACAATATGTGAGAATGCATAATCTCAGCATCTGTTTGATGAATGCCATTGAGGGTTATATGTGCGATGCCTGCGTGCGTATACGTAAATGTCAGCTGCCTGTAGCGAGTCCACTATGTCTCTCTCCCCCTCTCTCCCCCCCCCCCCCTCTCTCTCTCTTTCCCTCCTCACTCTGTGCCTGTGTCTCTCTGTGTCCTGCAGGAGGCGGTGGGGAGGGTGTGTCTGAAGGAGAGGGGGCGGGACGTACTGGTGCTGCAGCGAGTCACGTCGTCCGCCACGTCGCCCTCCGACCGCCCGTCACCTACGTCGTCAGGGGGACGGGCCAGAGAGGAGGACGGGGACAAAAGGTCAGCCCCCCACTCCGCCACCCCCCACCCACCCCTCCAATAAAGACAACATCAACAACAACTCAGTAGCAGATACATTTCTTTAAATGACTCCCTTCTGACCTTTGTGTTCTCTTTAAATCTACGTCTTCCTCTGCTGTGTGTGTGTGTGTGACTCAGTGAATCAGCAACAGAGAGAGAGAGAGAGAGAGAGAGAGAGAGAGAGATTAACACAATGTATGCTTTAGCCTCAGGCGAAGCATGAATAGTTTTCTTGTGTTCCACAGAAAGGAAAACAAACCACTGCAGCACTGTTTCCTTTCCTTGAGTACAGCAGCTGCATGTGTCTGCAGTGTGTTCATATAGAATGATCTACTGTGCCCATTTGCTCCCTCCAAACCTGTTTCTTTGTGCTGCAGAACTTGTTTTCCTGTAAGGTTTCAGCTGTGTGCGTTCATTATTGTAAAGCGTGTGTTTTATGGCCTCAGGCACAGTTCAGGGAGTGCCAGTTACCAGGAGGTTAAGGGTGCTTGTGTGTGTGTGTGTGTACACTTGCATCAAAGCAAGCCTCGTCGTCTTCAGTAACAAATGCAAGACTCCCAGTGAGAGGAGCTGTCAGCTGGAGCTCCAGCCTGACAGGGGGAGACAGCGGGGCTGTTTAGCCCAAGGTAGAACACCCTCACTGGGCATGCCGAGCTCAGACGAGCTGCCACACACGGGCGTCCGCCGGATACTATCTGGGAATGCAGATGGAGTCCAAACAAGCTGTGCTGGCAGAGGCAGAAGATGACAAGGAGGACAATGATGACAATGGCGATGATGACGACTGTGACGATGGCGACGACGAAGATCATAACGAACCCAGCCTTGTTACGTTTGACGTCCCCTATCTGCACTACATCGACGAAGACACCGGCGTCAACGAGGACGAGGAGGGGTCCCGAGGCACGGGGGTGGATGGGGGACGGAGTCCCCGCAGTGGTCCATATCCGTGCTCCGCTGATGAAGAACGTTGTCGCTCTGCGTCCTCCTACAGGTACGTGGTGGTGTCGGGAACGCCGCTGAAGATTCTGGAACATCTGCTCAGCGACCTGAGGCTGGACGACCAGAGAGGGGCGCCGGAGAACAGGGAGAGCGGTGAGTGTGCGCGTGGAACAGCCCCCGTTCACACGGCACATCGTAATACACTGCAAACAATTTAAATCTTACCAAGTATATTTGTCTAATTTCTGGTAAAAGTATTTTTTTTACTTATTTCTGAAGAGCCATTTTTTGCCGTGTAGGCACCATCCAACACGCGCGCATGCTGAAATGCAACGTGGACCACAGTGCATGTTCAGATGCAACGTGCAATAAACATTTTAGACATACTGTACGTTCAGTGGTACATTCACACCAGTTACATTCTAACATGTAGACCCATGGCAGCATTCGGGACTAGCGTTAGGCGTTAGGCTAGTTTTCCAATTTTACATGTTTTCCACTTCAAAGCAGTGAATAGACAAACGAGGGTTGTACGGGAGTTACTGAATGGAAGGCAATGGGCCTGTTTGTCACTTAGCCACATGTGCCTGCGACGCCGCTCTCCTAATTCCTCGGCATGTCATTTCCAGTCCAATGCAACAAGTTACAACACAGCCCTTCCCACAGTCAGTCTTTTTGGTTCCTAACCCTGCCAGCTCCTTCACTTACTCTCCCCTGAAGGAATGTGCAGCCATTCTAAATACCCAGCGGTAGTGTTCTCTTTCTTCACCGTTGCTGACCGTGTTTGGGGTGTGTGTGTGCGTGTGTGTGTGTGTACGTGTGCGTGTGTGTGTGTGTGTGCGTGTGTGTGTGTCTCACTTGTGCTTGCGTATGCAGTCAGCCAAGTCAGTGCCTGTAAACGTGAGGCCCATTCCACTGAGTAGAGTAACTGCTCTAATGAGTTTATCACAGGATCAGTCCCTCCGGGCACTATAGACATGTATTATGCTCCAGTGCTCCTCAGTGCTATCATTATCATTATCATTATTATCTATCTGTTGCATTAAGAATTACATGGAACACACTTGCACAATACTAGAGGTTGATTTTGGAGGAGTTTTGCCTAAATGTGTTAACACTGCTCGTCTTTAGGCTTCCCAGACAATGGACCTCACATGTCAGCCAAATTTGTTTTGCCCTTTGGAGCATTTCACCTAATTTAAAGCCTGCAGTCTTTTATACTGGACGCTTTTCAACCAATCAAGTAGCAGTATGGCTCTGTATGTTGTAAACTGAAAAACAAACACTACATTGAAGGTAGGCATGGCAGCACTTTCCTACAAACTCCGAAGTAATCTACATTTTCTAGGGTTTTAATCATATTTATTTATATTCCGCCAATATTTATTTTATTATATATGAAATAGACGCTCTGCAATGATTAATTAAAGTAAAACATTAATTGTAGAATTTCATGTTTTTTAATCAGGATGTTCAAACATCAAACATCTATGTCCAATAGGATGTACAGTGGGCTGGCAAGCCTGTTACTAGAATCAAATCTCCAGTAATGCTCCAGTAAACCTTTTTTGAATAAAAACATGATATCAGAGTACTCATAAATTGTTGTAAATAAGTAGAAACTATTTATTATGCAGCCATACAGCTCTAGAAGTAATTTAACCTTAAAATGATGGAAGTAGCTCAGATGTTGATGAAGATGGAGATAAGGTTGATGCTAGACCTCTAAGAGTTGATGTGTGTAGAATGAAAGTTAGGGTTATTTATTGTAATTACTTAAGACATTTCATAAAATTAGCTGCTGCTCAAATATTGAATGCTGTTATATTGGTTATAGGGGTTCATAGTATTTCCATATACTATATACAGTACATACATACATTACAATATAAAGGTTTTATGAAGTTTTTGCCAATCATTGGACAGATTGAGATTGAGGCAGAGTCAGGATCAACATAACAGAGATGATAAGATATACAGAATCTACAAGAATATACAGATGTAGAGCCAGTACTTGGTAATGATCCTCTTGCAAATATCAAGAGTTATATTCAGTGGCCCAGCCCAGTAGATTAGAGACAACATGGGAAAGTCCCACTGCTGACCCACTAACACCAGTAAGGTTACATTCAACAGAATGATCCCAGTCAGGTGTTTGAGCTCATGAGCACAATGACCAATATACATGCAGGACAAGCGTCACTCAAGGAGCATAAACATGGTAATCCCTGGTATAGACCAACAATTTGTATATTTCTGCTTTTATATAATATGGTATATTGTTTAAAACTACAGCTGTTTCAACCTGACATCCATTAGACAATACAAATAATAAAATAATGTTTGTTTTATTATTATTTAATTTAATTTATAGATGCCTTACATTGGACATTTTTATTTTTTATATTTATCACAAACCTGTAACATAATTCAGGACCAATGACCAAGATATTAAATATAAAATCTCTCAAATTTCTTTTTGAATTATTTGAATTATTCTTAGTTAATCTAGGACTACAATTAATGTCTGAGAAACTGAATACTGCAGTTTATACCGCTATACCAGTTTTTATAACAAATTGCAAGTATACATTATAGCTTGTGACCAATCAGTAACGTGTTACCTGTTAATTTCAGTGTATTATAACAAGATTATTAAGATCACAGTCCATGTGTTCTCTTAATTGATGCAGTCTTTTCCTCTTTGAATATGATTTACAGTTGAGAGCAAAGCCTGGATTGCATTTAGGAAAGATGATCTTTTGCAGTGGCGAATCACAAGCCTGTGAATACCTCCTGTGGACTGGACTCCTCTTGAAAAAGCACTTTAAAGAGCAGAAACACTTTGTCTATAAGCTGCAGTTCACAAAAAGGCATTCGTATCCATTTTAAGACAGGTCCTCCCTCACGATTATCCACAGGGGGCGTTCTCACTGAACAACAGGGTGGGAGCGAACGCAGCCAGCGGAAACGATGAGAAGAGGAAGTGGAGAGGATGAGAGGGACGGATAGAAGGAGCGCTGAGCGAAGGTTTTGCGTGGAATGTGTTCCTCGAGAAGAAATGTCTCTCTCTCCCTATCTTTCCCTATCACGCTCTTCTCTGCAGCTTGGCTTGATTTTTTTTGAAGAGAAAGCAAGGCAGAGTAGAGTGTATGTGTGCACGTGTGCGTGTGTGTGTGTGTGTGTGTGTGTGTGTGTCAGGGTATCAGTGTGGAAGTCTGCTTTTCTGTACACCTTTAATAAACATGAGGGTGAACTTGTGTGTGTGTGTGTGTGTGTGTGTGTGTGTGTGTGCGCGTGCGTGTGTGTGCAGGCCCTCTGGGGAGGCTTTGAGCATCGTTTTGGTGGAGTTAGTGCCGCAGCATGTTGAACACCATTACAGCAAAGGGAGAGATTACTTCCAAACCCCCTTACCCACCAAAACACTGGCCCATACAACGTGCGCACGCACACACACACACGCACACACACACACACACACACACACACACTGATTACTGAGACACACACCACAGATAAAAAACCTCCCCAAGGTCAGTGCTGAATGAGTTATTCATAAGCCCTGTATGTGTGTGTGCATGTCCCCGTGGGGCTGTATTCTAGGTGTGCTCTTGTGTGTGTGTGTGTGTGTGTGTGTGTGGTTGTGTGAAATTTGTCACATGTGCACTGTAGTGATCACATACACACACGTGTGTTTAGGTGTAGTCATGTGTGAGCATAATCTCTTTGTTTCTCTCTGTGTGCGTGGGTACACGTTATACATGCTCAATGTGCTGACTTTGTATGCTCCTTTGGGCAAAGGCAGAGGGCATTTGTTAACGATGAAAATGGGTATTTATCATCAGAGAAGGGGGTTAACAACCGAGAAGGAGAAAGTGTGTGTGTGTGTCCATGCTCTTGTTTAAGATCATGTGGAGGGAGAGAGGGCGGCTCGTCTGAGCATGTTTCCTCAGGTATAGCTGTGTTTCTATTTCCAAGGCCGTGCCATTCATTATTGATGGCGCCCCAGTCCTCCATAATTGATCGGTCTCGCTCTCCACCCGTCGTCCACCTCATATTTGGGTTATATTTTGGGTGGCGGATTGCCATCACAGCCTTGAGTCTTGTTGAAGTTGCTCTTCTCACCCGTTAAACACCTGCCGAGCTTGAAAACACACGCACGCCAACAACACACGGTGGATAGCTACACCCGCACCCCCATTAGCAACCCTCTTGTTTTGGGGGTTGAGAGACATATAACATGTTATCTTGTTATATTTATGAAACTGTGCATGCATTTTGAATGTTACCTGTGTTGTTTATGTTTATGTTCATAGTTGTATCATTATCTTATGCTATTAAAATGAAGCCTTGTGTCTTTAAAATACACTAATTATGTATGATATTGTTTTTGTCTTTATTGAGACTAAAACATTAAAAAAGAGTGTTTAAGCATATGGCATGGAATGTGCCGGTGCATTAAAGAGTCAGTGAAAAGCAACACACACATTGTAAAAGCGTAATGAACCATGTGTAGGCATAAACAGACCTTTTGTCAGAGTACTGCCTAAAGTTGGGTTAACCCTTCGTTTGACTTAATCTGTTAATCCTTCACTTTAGACGTTAATCTGAAAGGGGAAGGCCTATATCTTTGGTGCCTGTGAGCTAGCGTGCCTCATGAGTGACGGACGACTTGTGTCCTGTGTTTCAGAGATGCTGCTGGATGACTTCCTGTTGACCTACTTGGTGTTCATGTCTACACCTGACCTCTGTCAAGCACTGCTGGGACAATATCCTTACTGACACGCTCCATGGGAACGAACACGCACACGCACACGCACACACACACACACACACGTCTTGGCTGTCTCCTTGACTGGTCTCACCTACAGCAGCTCTCGATGCAGGGGACAGGAGGAGGGAAAGGACGCCCTCTTTAGAAAGCGCAAGGTACTGCAGCTGGTCTCGCATTGGAGCAGACTCTACAGAGATTTCCTCAGGGAGGAGGAGCATGTCAAGGGCTTCATGAAGGTCTGCACCTCTGCTATTTCACCCTGGCCAGCTGGTCTCTCTTTCTTTCTGCATCTCTCTCTCTGTCTGTCTGTCTGTCTCTGTCTCTCTCTCTGTCTCTTTCTGCCTATCTGCCTCTCTCTCTCTCTCTCTCTCTCTCTCTCTCTCTCTCTCCCTTGCTGTCTCTGTTGACTTTGTAGCTTTACGGTTTATTCAGTAATTCGTTCCATCCCTCCCTCTGTTCTCTGACCTTGTCGCTCCTCTCTACCAATCCCTCAGCGCTCGCTGCTCTTTCTCGCTCCAGCGTTTGTGCGTCCTTCCTGTGACTCTGCATGACAATATAGCAGCCTTTTGATGTGTGTGCGTGTGTGCGTGTGTGCGTGTACGTGTGTGCGTGTACGTGTGTGCGTGTGCGTGTACGTGTGTGCGTGTGCGTGTGTGCGTGTGTGAAACAGAGAGAGACCCTTAGAGAAAATAAGCACACAAAATACCTGGAATAGTACTTAAAGATTAAAGTGTGTCTGGCTTTAGATGGTGTTTATTAATCATTTACAGAGGAACAGAATTGGTATTCAAAAAAATGTTCACTTGCTAACAGCACAATCAAATAATAATGATGATCACAATAACAATAATTAGTACAATTCTCAGTCTCGATACTATACGCACCATCTCACTACCATTTACATGTAGTCAAATGTGATACATAAATACTTTGCTGTGACTCAAACAAGCAAGTACACACACGCACAAACACGCACACAAACACACAGCACTTAACGTCATCCCTCTGGAACACCTCTGATGCTCGACGATTGGTTGCCACGGAAACCAAATTGTGAGGGTTGGCATGGGCATGCGTTCATGCGGAGTGTGTTACCGAGGAGATGGTTGCCTAGTAACAGATGAGGGAACCAGGGATGGAAGCTTAAGCGGGGCAGCGAGAGTGTGTTTGTGCGTGCGCCTTAAAAGCGAGAGACGTGCGAACACACTCTCTATGGCATTAAGTGATATTGTAATGAACACACGCACAGTACACGTGGCAACATAAGTGACAATGAAAAGCCCCTATACATACATACATGCACACATGCACACACACTATCTTTCTCTCTCTCTCTCCGATGTGACTCCAGCCTTGTGACCTTGATCGCACACCCATCCCGTTCCTCTCACCCCCCTCTCTGTCCCGTCTCTCTTACACAGCCACGCTGAACGTATGCTATGTGCGGTTGGACGTGTCCTTCAGGCTGCTGACTCTGCTTTCATTCTCAGATTTGAGCAGAAGCCACTTGGACAACCTGTTGTGTTCACAGGGGAAAAAGTATCTTGCTCTTATAGTGACTTTTGGCAAATGTACATTGGATAACTACTCCCGCTAAATGATTATATTTATATAATTAATCACATATTTCAGTGTGATCTGTGAACATGACTTCTTAATACAGTGTGCACAGTTCATAAGTACAATCATTTGACCAGGTTTTACCTTTGTCCCTTAGACTCTGTACAGGTGTGTGTTAGAGGACCTCTATGAATTCCCCACTCTGGAGAAAGACCTCAAAGAGTTCCAGAAGCTCCTACGCCGCAGACAGTAAGTTCACGCGTGCATGACTCACGATTTAACCTTAACTGTGCGTGCATGTCGCCTAACCTTGTCTGCTTCCATCCCTCGTGACTGGTGTGTGTGTCCATATTGCAGCACAGTGGACGACTGCCCTCCAACACAAAAGGTGAGGCTGACCCATGCTAACCTTCCACTGAACCTAGAAGACACAATCTGTAATCACAGACAGTAGTATTGAGCTGTATTCTCATACATGTGTTCTCTTTACGACTGCCAGAGTAAGACATTGTATCAGCAGCTGAGCTTGAAGGAGAACTGTCTGCAGCTCAGAAGCCCCCAGAGTGAGACTAGAGAGGGTGAGTATTGTGCTCAGACGCAGGCATAGTTCGCACTGTCCACTCGCTACAGCTACAAGGAGACAAGCCACCATTCATTTAGAATGTGAGCCAGCCACAGTGCTGTGACAACCAATGGCAGGGTAGATGCTCTGCATCTTCAACTGCATCTTTTTACTCACACGCTAATAGTATGGATGAAGTTAAATGTTAACTTTCTACTTAAGTCACGCATTTCTTAGCACCAGGCTTTGTTTCATTTGGTGAGCAGCCAAAGTATATACTTTGATATGCATCCATATTAAAGAGGCGGTGTGTGTTTATTAGCCAGTGGAGGAAATGCACTTTGTGTGTGTGTGCATTTGACCAATCCCGTGTCCTGAATTTGTTTGAAAACACAGTGGGGGTAAACACTGAGCGTAGTTCCCCTCAAGGGAGGGATTAAATGGTGATTTGACACCAAATAAGAGTTCTGCTCATGCATTATGCATGTTTACACTACATATGGAAATATCCTGTCCACAATTATCTTGCATAATGATGCGAGATGCTTCTAGACCGGGAGAGGTTTGTGTCTGTATTTTACAATTCCCATTCTGTTTGCCACATGTGAATGCACTGGAGAGGCATAACCGTCGGTTTTATGCTAAGCTAACAGAACTTGTTTGTCCAATGCTTGTCGTGCAGTTATTTGTCGCGTGCACGTGAGTGCGGACTCGTACCTGAGCGTTCACACGCGCTCCTCATTGGAGGCCCGCGAGCTGCTGAGGATTGTGGGTCTGAAAATGGACAGGGCAGAAGAGGAGCTGGTGCTCGCAGTGGTCTCGCACACCGGAGGTACACACACACACACACACACACACACACACACACACACACAATATACAGCACACAAACACAACCTTCCTCCACACACACACACACACACACACACACAGTACACATATATGGTACACAACCATATCAGATGGACACTACCTTACTAAAACAAAACACAGCAGCCTTTAGCAGTTGATATCAGTGACCATAATGTGTAGACCGTCATGCTCTCGGCCTTATCTGTGGCACATTGTAACATTAACGCTGCTTTCTCTCGCCCACACCTCCATCTCGGTGCACGTCTGTCTCTGCAGAGCGGAGGCTGTTACAGCCCAGCGACTGCGTGCATTCGGAGTCTCTGACGCCACAGGGAAAGCTCATGGTGTGTCGCAGGGACCTTACGGATCTCATGGTACATAAAAACACTGCTGTTTCTACTGCCCTGCACTCACGCACGGTGCAATAGACATTTTACACACAGTCTAAGAAGGTGAAAGGCCATTTGGGAATGCATTCCCACTGTGCTTCCATTGCTAGCTATGGTACGTGTGTGAGTGTCCGGTGGAATCGTGCGTAAAAGTGAATTTACATGCTTCTGTCATTTACATTGTAAGAGGATGTTGGTTATCTGTTTGGGGATGTTTAGGGATTGTACATTATGCCTCCAGAATCTTGCTAAACTTGCATGCTTCACAATGCCCAGTTCAAAAATGAATATACCCTGGTTGCTGGTAAGACAAGTATTACCATCCACTGCTTGTTATTCATAAGCTTAATGTATGGAAACATTACATAATGTAATTTGTAATTTGCATAGGTGTAGGAAACATGCTAACCTAGCTATGCAGCTCTACTAGTTTAACCAGCAAATTGAATTATCTAATTGTCCACTCACTTAATGCTTTTAGGTTGTTTTATTTTTTACATTTTTTTCCACTGAGAAAATGAAGCCATTGTGTTTCTGACTATTGTGAAGTATGTATCACCACACCCCTCTTAGGTTGCAGACAGTCACACGTATTTGCATAGCTCTTCTGTATTATGTATTTAGATGTCACTATCAAGTGGCATCCTCATGGAGTAGTTATTACACCGCCTTACGTCTAGGCAGAGCGTGTGTTTCTTGCCTTGATTTATCTCCCATACTGTACATATATGGGTGCTGATGCTTTGTGTGCGTGTGTGTGTGTGTGTGTTTCTAGCCTGCGCTGACAGACAGTGTTGAGCTGAGCAGGAGAACCGTGCGTCTCCTTGGGATTAACACCTGGGATGTGGCAGCTGCTCTCACACACTTAGACTGGAGCCTCTTTAACTCCATCCATGAGGTACACGCACGCACGCACGCGCACGCACACACACACACACACAGCTACATTTATATTCACAGAAGAAAGTGAAGAACCACCAACATTAAAATGCTAATTCCAAGGATCTTGAAAAGCAGATATTCAACAAGACAGACTCTCTTGTCTACAACATAAAAGCGCCTACAGTGCTTTTAGTAGAAGACATATCTCCATCAAGGATTTACAGAATCACTAATGGTCAATGTTCACCATATTTACCACAAACATCAGTTGCTTTGGGTTCTATTGTGTAAAATATGTATTACAGGGCCTATAATAATACAAATAAGAAAGCATACAGCATATGAACATGGTGTACTGATACTTTAAAGTGACATATAATACAGTTGTATAGGTCTTCATCATACCAATGTTAGTGTTAGATGTTTGGAATATTGTCATATTTGACAATACACACAAGTATGCAAACACATTTACCTACCACAGACTCAGTGTGTGTGTGACAGAATATCACACACACACACACACACACACACACAACAAGTATCCCTGTCTCTCTCCATGCAGCAGGAGCTGGTGTACTACACACTGAGCCGTAGTCCCGGCAACGGCCATGCAGCGGCGCTGTCGGTGCTGCTGCAGCGCTGTAACGAGGTGCAGCAGTGGGTCATGTCCCAGGTGCTCATGTGTGTGTCGCTCAACAAGAGGGTCCAGCTGCTCAAGAAGTTCATCAAGATAGCCGCTCAGTAAGGACCTTCTCTCTCTCTCTCTCTCTCTCTCTCTCTCTCTCTCTCTCTCTCTCGCTCTCTCTCACACACACTGTACTGTATATTGTCACATTGCTCTAGAAGTTCAATATGTAATTTTTTGTACGTGCGTATGCTTGTGTGTGTAGTTGTAAAGCCCAGCGGAACTTAAACTCTGCCTTTGCCATTATTATGGGCCTCAACACAGCAGCTGTGAGCCGGCTTAATCAGACCTGGGAGGTAAGAGAGAGAGTGTGTTTGAGCGCGTGTGTGTGCGCTCGCACGCTGTATGGGCCAGTGTTTTGGTGGGTGAGGGGGTTTGGAAATAATTATATATGCTTTCATTAATTTTTATCTACTAAATACTTTGTACTGTATACAATTGCACTGTGTATACAATTATCTTTCTCATCCTTCCAGAAATGTCCGGGCAAGTTCAAAAAGCTCTTCTCAGAGTTGGAGCTCATAACGGTAAGAACTGCTTATCTCTCGGCCTCATTTGCATATAGTGCAACAGCATAGTCTTCCACTGCAGAAAGTGGAAGAGAGAGATAGTGGACAACAACACTATTTGTAAGCAAACAGACAGAAGTGAAGATGTAATCAGTTTCTGCTTCTTCGCTGTCAACCTCTTTCACCTCCCTTCTGACCTCTTTTATGTCGGTCTTGCTGCCTGTTCTGTCTCTCCAGGACCCTTCTCTGAACCACAAGGCCTACAGGGAAGCCTTCAAGAGGATGAAGCCCCCCAAGATCCCATTTATGCCCCTCCTGCTCAAAGGTACACACGCAAACATTGCTTCAAATGCACACACAACCACAAACACACACATGTGATAACATGTACAAAAACACACACAAACACACGCAACGCATGCACACATACACGCAGGGTGCCCATGTGATTTGACACCACACAGCACATTAGCAGCTCAACGCATAACCTAACGCAGCTCGCCCTCTCCTAGATATCACCTTCATCCATGAAGGGAACAAGACGTTTCATGACAACCTGGTCAACTTTGAGAAGCTGGTGAGTCGCATAGCTATCTGCGAATAGTGCCAGGCACATTGCTGAGAGTGAGCTGACTATGCTAAATATGAATAGACCAGATGGCTATTTTTGAAAGACCTGACTAGTGCAGCCATTCTCCCTATACAATTATGACGAGTGCCCTTGAGTAAGGCACTAAACCCTCAAGCGCACTAATGGTCGAAATTAGATAGATGGAAGCATCTCCTACTTATGTAACCCATTCCTCTAAACACCCCAGTCTTTCTTGCTCAGTGCTGCCATGCAGCACTGAGCAAGAAAGAATAAACTGGCTGTTTATTCAGATATACAAACCCTCGCTGTACGTTAAACTGATGTGATCTGTCTGCTGCTGCACCTGCAGCATATGATTGCAGACACGGTCCGGTTGATTCGCCACTGCCAAAGCGACCAGCCAGGTGAGTGTCGTCCTTCTTCTCTATTCAATTTGAAGTGTAATAATAATAATGTTAACTTATGTGAGCTTAGCCACAAGGTAGAGATGCAACACGCAAATAAAACAAATGGCAGGCCACTCCTGTATATTGCTTGAATTCCTTGATATGAATCTACTGCCGTCTACTGTTGATTGGGTGTACTGCAGTCTTTTATAATCTGCAGCTTTCTCAGTTTCCAAGCAACCATTTCCAGGGACAATTTTTGCTTTATATTTAGAGTCCCAATAATACCTCTACGTGCGTGCAGGCATGCTAGCAGCTTAGACTTGAATCAAGACTTCCTTGTGACCTGTGTGAGTGTGTGTGTGTGTTTCCTAGGCAATGAGGTAACCAGGACAGACACTGCGGAGGTGAGAGCTAGCGTTCAATACTTGCACATCATTGACAATCAGCAGACACTATTTGAGCTTTCACACAAACTGGAACCTCGTGCCTGATTACAACCATTCACACACACACACACACACACACACACACACACACAGACACACACAGACACAGGACAACTGAGCCCAATGTAAATGCCAGCGCACACGGTGTGTGCACATACACGCATGCATACGTGCGCTACAAGATGGATCACAGTGCCAGCGTTGGTGCCGGCTGGAAGATCAGATGCCACATGGAAAAGCTAACATGACTCGAAAGTGCCGCCATCACATTACAACACCAGACAAACGAATAAAGGCTCATTCTGCATACTGTTCACCACAAGAGTGATATATTTACTAGAACAAGAAGGCTGGTTTGTACATGAGCTAGTGGACTGACTAATGCTCTTTTGTTTTAATGTTTTGTGTTCATGAGAATTCAGTTATATGTATTTATAAGCATGTTCCACAGGTGGAATAGCGCTTTAATTCTGTTCACGGTGCCCCATGGAGGTCTATATGGACATGACCGCATGTTCATTGTTTTAGCTGAGAGAATTGTTTATGACCTGATGGCTTATCTCTACATATTTCACACCAGTAGAGCTCATTGTGTATTTAAGTGAGTTATTTTTGAGTCTTTGTCATTTGAACCACTTGTAAATACACACTTACATGTGAAAGAAGCATTGTGACATGCTTTTGCTGGCTAATTTTGATGTTTAAATACGTATCTGATTGTGCCACAGTGGAAAAGCTGTTGAATACCAAACTGCTATTCGCACTCAGTTTAGCTTTTGTTATCTTGTCGACGCTAGACTTAATTTTTTTTCCAGCCACATCAATGCACTTTTTTTTGTGTACTATGATGTTGTTGGCTAAATTATGATACATTTACATTGTGTGTGTATATATTTAGCAACTATACATGTTTGAGTGCCAAATGCTACATTTCAGCAATTAAAAATAAAATGTGTAGACTGACGTTTGGAATGGTGCCACTAGGCTTGAGTCACAGAGGCAGACTTATTGCTGTGACCTCTGAAGTGACGTTTGGTGTGTAATGGAAATACATCTTACTCATAGCTAAGGTGCTTCATGACATTTTGACACTGAATCTGCAGTGTGTGTTTGAGAGAGATAGAGAGATGATACCCATTCAAATACCACTCAGCCATGGTTGCTATGGAAACACAGGCCCTTTTTTTTTATTTAATCCCCGAGGGATGTTGCTTTAGGAATATAGACAGAGCTCAACCAATACATGACAGCTCTAGTCAGATATGGCTCTATGTACAATGCTGTTTATTGCCTTTAACGATTATTGACTGCAAAGATCAATTCTTTCTGAATTTGGTCTTCTGTGAACGTCACAAAGATGTGCTAATTGTCAAAAGAAACGCAGGCCGCAATTGATTTATGTGACCGTTTGGCTGCTTCTCTATCATTTGGAGCACAATTTTCATTATATTTACCACTTACTGTATGTAGGTAATATTAGTGACCGTCCTGGTTTCAACGTTTTGTTGCAGTCCAAATAGAAATGCCCTGTTTTTGATTATCTTTACAGAACGGTCAAATATAGGTTATGCCAAAATTGTGCCATACTCTAGAACATGCACATGTGATTTAGTAAAAGAAAGTTGTTTTTATTACATAATTTGTTATGAAATGTTAATGACATCCAAGATTATAGAAATATATTGGATTATACTGTAATTTTCCCCATGTCAATTTTCTGTTTTCTTTGTATGGCATTAATGCCAAACCTATTCTGGTTTAAAATATCTTTCTCAGCCATACACTAAGATGTGTTGCTTGCTTGCCTATCACATTTGAGTCTGGTTCTTGTTTTAAAGATTTGTCCAGCTTCACACAAATGTTGTAGCTCTATTGCCACAGCATTGCTGAATTATGTTTAAGGAATATATTTCTCCTTTTTAAATGCTTAGTAGAAACTTGAAAGTGGCTGATACTTCTGACTGATGTGTTCATATTTAGCTTTTTAAAGTTGTCGTACGTACTTCAAATGCTTGTGACACGTGCACATAGTATACACATCTAGACAGATGCACAGCCATGCTACTAGTTATTTATTGTAATATATTGTTTATTTATGTTGCTCAAGTGGCACTGTGTACCTGTTAATATGGTACCATATTCAGAGGTTCTCTATGGCAGTGTGAGGTTGCTTAGGTAAAAAAAAAACACGTTTGTTAGGTAAAAACTAAAAAGGTTTGTTAGAGAAAACACGTTTGTCCGAAACGACAAAGCTGGTATTTCAGTACATGTACAAGCACGTCATTGCATTTTGTAGCCACTTGAGGGCAGCCAAGTTCCAGATGATATTAGTGCTTCTTGTTTCCAGCCTGTGAAAGGTCAATATAAATAATTGGGGGGAAGGTTCATTGGCCATGACTATGTAAATTTGTGTTTTAAAAGATTTAAACCTGTTTGCATGATCACACAGCTCAGCTCACAGTGCAAAAGAACATTGAAATTATTTGTACTATTGTAATACTGTCAACATGTAAATAATATACAACTATGTTTGAGATGCAATGTGTATTAAAAAGAAACTCCAAGTAAAACACAAAGCAATATGTCTCCCCTTGTGATCTTACAATGATAGCTAAAGCCACATCTTTTCTAAAACAGCATTTTACAATGTCAAATTCTACAAAAATTGAATAAATTAGAAGTTTTATGTGATTTCCTGTTATACTGTTATTTTTTTATTATGTTGTTTTAAAGGGGTAAACAAACAGTTTTTTTGAGTTAGTTTGGCCCAACACATTCACAAGCGCAATATATATCTATTTCCACCAGGCCAAATTAGGTGAAATCTGCAAGGCTCCTCTAAGGCAAAGGTGCACTTATTCTCCTGTACATGTGGCACACTTAATTTGGCAGAATAATAAAGTAATTAAACATTTTCACGTTTGTAAACAAAACATCACAGCAAGACATTAAACATCAGCCTGCCAAACTGCCACTGTGTAACTGGTTTTAGGAGGGAATGTAATGCTAAAGTTAATAATTTCACAGGTGAGTGACACAGCACTCATAAAAATAAAAATAAATAGAACTACAAAAACAACGCAGATCTGCCAAAATTCATAAATATTGTTCAGACTCCCTCTAACTCTTATGTTAAAATGTTACAAAGTAAGTCAATAATTCAATAAATCTTTATTATCCCCTAGGGGAAGTTCTTTCAGCAACAGGAGGAGAGAGTACAGGATATGCACACAATCCACACATAAATAACAAATTCACTGACATGATATACAAGATATGGAGGCTTGTCCCTTAGCCATGTAGTTAATTAATGGTTCATAGCATTGAATAGTGTAATGGCCATAAGAATGGGGTTTCTGATCCTCTTAGTTTCACCAAGTTAGCAGAAATAGTCCCTGTATCAGAAGTGTTTTCTTGTATTATTTAGTCTGATTATCAGTGTTGGGCAGTAGCGTCGCTACACTAGTTAAACTACATTTCTGAGTAGCTTGGCGCTGTTTTCTGAATCAAATAGATTTTTAGTAGCGACACTCTTTAATTGATCAAGTAGTGCGGTAGCGTCCACAGAAGCTACATTTTCCCACCGAAGCATTTCTGAATCTGCAGCTCAACTGCTAAGAATCAGTACGTGATGCCATCACATAGGCTACATGTGTAGCCAACAGAAGCACTCTCGTATGCCTGAGACTTTGATGCAGGGGTATGAAGGGGAATAAAGACAATACTAAGTTTACGTGATAGAAAGAACAGTGAGAGCAGAGGACACAGCGTATTGTTTAATAAACAGTTGAACTGAACAGTATTGCCCTGTTTATTGTGTTTGTTTGACTTACACTTTTGAATGTTGGTACAATAAAATGTAGGAAAAAAATAGCTTAAATGTAGTGAACTAACTTAGCAGTGTTGCTGTAGCTTAGTTTGCTACATTTATGTAGTGAAGCTTCATTTAACGTAGAGTAAAGCTCGGCACACTACATTTTTAATGTAGCTTGTAGCAAGTTCCCAGCTGTCCCTGGGAACTCACTGCTCCTGTTGAGGCTGAAGTGAAGCTAGAACGTGGCAACTGTCCAATGTTTTGGTACAGCTTCAACAACCGCTGTTACACGTACATATCCACGCACATGACCTGGGCTAGTGCAGAGCTACACTGTCTGACTCATGAGGCCAACCTGGTCTCTGTCCACAGCCTACAGGAATTCAACTTTGTCCAAGACCTGATCAAGAACTTTGATCCATCTGAGAGCTACACATGGATTGGACTCAGTGACGTACATGAAGAAGGGAGATGGTCTGGAGATGGAATGGTCTGATGGCTTTAGGGTGGACTTCACCATGTGGGCTCCAAACGAACCAAACAACGTATATGGAGAGCATTGTGTACATACATCCGTTAATACGAAATGGAATGACAGGCCATGTCATAATACTTACTCATTTGTTTGTGCATCTTGTACAACTTGCCCTTAGTGGGGCTGTAAAATGCAAAACCTCTTGAATTGTTCTAATAAAATGCATTATGCTTCAATAAAATAATATATCTATAGCATTTGAATATGAAATGTATTTGAGTGGTTCTTTCTTAACTTGTCTACACAAACCGTGACTTGATACACTCATCCCTGTTACACCCATCTCAAAAAGAACATCTAGTAATTGTAGTTTATGTAAAGTCCGAAAGCATATTACTTTTTTATGTTTGACTTGCTCCAGGTCAAATAGGCCTTACATTTACATTAGGGTTTGCAGATGCCACTCATTCCAGTGGGTTTCTATCTGGAACTCATTGGAAGAAGATTATGGCGAGGTCTGATCCTATGGAATAGATAAACTATAGGCCTACTTCAACAGCAGTGGCCTTTCCAACGACCCATCTGCTCAGTGTTTGTGAACGCGGGGGTCGAGCCCTGGGTGCAGCGAGGCCGTTTCCTGATGCCGCTAAGAGCTATCATTTTGGTGTCACTGGGGGAGTCTTTTGCTCAGCACGCCAATGACAAGTAAAGAACAGTGTGGATTAAAGCAATGGCGACAGAGAGATAAGCATCTGTTTGAGCTCGGTATGGTACAGCAATTTTCTCGTGTGCCCTAAGATGCAGGTGGTATGTCATTGTCACTACAGAGCAACGAGTGGGTGGGAAATGAACACAATGCAGCGGCAACCTATTCTATGAGTCTATAACAGTTGGAGGCAACTTGTAGGCTATAGCCTATAGCCTACATTTGAGAGAACAGAGAATTATAGTTAATGATGATTACATTGTATTCACAGTTTCTTCTCCTGTAGATTGCAAAATGCAATGTTACAGTTTGAATTAGGCAACTGTAAAAATATTTTTAAACAATGGTAGGCAATCCAGTGTTTCCCAATCCCAACCCATGTCCTGCACTGCCATGCATGTTTCAGATGTCTCCCTGCTCCTCCAACTATAGAATTATATAGAAGAACAGCTCAAACACACCTGATTCAGTCGTCATTTGAATCAGGTGTGCTGAAGCAGAGAGAGATCTACAACATGCAGGGCAGTCAGTGGTGGCTCCCCAGGACAGGACCATGGAAAATAAACACTAAGCTACACACCACCATCAGGCCTATAAACTACATTTATTAAAGAAAACTAAACTCTATTTGCAAGGTAAAAACAAAAATATAACATGCAGTCTTTAGTTACCTATAATGTTGTTATCGCTGTCTGCTATCATGGTAGGTTACTTCTTACGCTATGCATTTGCAGATTTATTACTATTGTCTATACCGCCTTGCCTCCCTGCAACCATAAAGACTAAAGCACGCCCACTTTCATTCTTCGCGCGAAACCAGGATAGTACCATTCTTAATGAAGGGGGGGGGGGGGGGGGGTGTCTGT
>JAODLL010045060.1:0-20237 GCA_026546735.1 Forbesichthys agassizii | reverse complement strand
TATATATATATATATATATATATATAGATAGAGAGAGAGAGAGAGAGAGAGAGAGAGAGAGAGAGAGAGAGATATTGGGGACTATTAGAAAGAAATCTTTAATTCAATAATTTAGATATTTTGTCAGACCAGTAGTAGTAGTAGTAGTAAATACATTAGAGAAAACGGACTACTGTGCTGGCCATAACTTACTATATCTATATCTATTTCAATGGAGTTTTTCAGTTTTTGAGCTGTTACCTTGTACATTACCACACTTTTGAATATATTGGGTCATACAAATACAAAGGTCAAAGTGCATGTGATTTAGTACATTTGGTAAAAAAGTAAATTTTGTACTTCTCCATTGTGACTTCTCTAGATTAAATGGATTGTTTTTATATATAGATAAATTAGATTAAGTAATAGTAATATCATTACAAATTAGGTTACAGATATGGAATCAAATGTCAGTATTGCATTCTGTGTCTAAAATACTCTATGTACTATACATAATTGTGGTTGCAAATTTACTAAAAGGTAATGTTTCATAACAATAGATTGAATTGTGAAAGGTCTCAAAAATGCTGATAACGACATACTACTACAATACTAACGTCAAAGAGCTTCACAGACTGTTGAAGCAGTAGAAAAAGTAATTGACTATGCCTTGGACAGCATATTTCTCAATGAGACCCAATCAAATTAATTATGTCTGCTAGCTTGGAGCCTTGACAGGAACACCAAGGCGGGAATGGATTTAAAAGCACACCAACTCATTGCTGCAGCCCAACAGGTTTAGATTCTACTTGTCTAGCTTTGAAACAGTGTACAGTATTACTGTGTCTACCAGCAGTTGTCAAACATTGTGATGCCTGATGCTCAACATATGTGAACTTAATTTCCCTCCCTAGGCCTACTGTCCATCCGTCCATTCATCCATCCTCATCCGCTTATCTGTAGTCAGGTCGCAGGGGCAGCAGCTCCATGAGGCGACCCCAAACTTCTCTTTCTCGGGCCACATTAACCAGCTCTGACTGGGGGATCACAAGGCGTTCCCAGGTCAGTGTGGAGATATAAGCTCTCCACCTAGTCCTGGGTCTTCTCCGAGGCCTCCTCCCAGCTGGACGTGCCTGGGACACCTCCCTAGGAAGGCGCCCAGGGAACATCCTTACCAGATGCCAGTACCACCTCAACTGGCTCCTTTCGACGCAAAGGAGCAGCGGCTCTACTCTCACGGATAGCTGAGTTTCTCACCCTATCTCTAAGGAACTGTGCCACCCTCCTGAAAACCCAGAAAACCCATGCATGTACCCGTGATCTAGTTCTTCATGACTATAGGTGAGGATAGGAACAAAAATTGCCCTGTAGATCGAGAACTTTGCCTTCTGCATCAGCTTTTTTTGTCACAAATGTGTGATAACGTGATTGGCCCCCCTCCTCCCCCTTGCCGGGTGCATGTGGCACTAGGGGAACGGCAGGAGAGTTTAAAAATTATTAAACCCCAGCAGCTCCCGCTGCTCCGATTCTCCAATTTCCCGCTCCAATGTCCCCTCATTCGCGAACAAGACCCTGAGGTACTTGAACTCCTTCACTTTACTAGGTCTACTGTACTTGCTGCTAATGTAGCTTATTGCTAATGTAATATTTTTTATACAAATGAAATGGGAAAAACAATATTAACACACCGACAAACGTTGCCAAAACCAAAATGTATGCTTTATAATAGGCTAATCAGTCCAAATTAAACAAAGACAAGGGTAGAAGATGAGAGAGAGAGAGAGAGAAGATTGAGAGAGAGAGAGAATATTAAGAGGGCGAGAGAGGGAGAGTTAGGGGGAGTGTGAGAGAGAGAGACAAAAGAGAGGGAGAGAGAGAGAGAGAGTGATTTAGGGGAGTGAGAGGCAGGAAATCTGTTTAATTGCACATGAAGTATCTAGAGTACAGCTCCCCTCATTTCTGTTCTCTGTCTCTTCCCTTTCTGGGAAGGGCACTCGTTTCTCAGCCCTCACATGCTCTCCGTGGTGGTGGTGGCGTGTTGAGGTTTCTCTGTCCATTAGTCACAAGCCTCTAGCTTCTTTAAAGAATCGAAAGAGCCTGACAGTAAAGAGACCCAACGACCCAATGAAGGTCCGGGCGTGTTGCGTGTTTGTTTAACATGCAGCTGTGTCATAGGCATGAACGTTTGAACTGCTTTTCCAAACAGCTGTAACCTCATGGACCAAAGACATAGCCCTCATGGATGCATTAGATAGTGTATCACAATTACTTAGTATATTGCCTTCATATTCAAATGTGGTCCCTTCCCAAGTTTTCTTTCCTTTTTTTCCCCATGTGTTATTAAAGGAAGCTTTTCCTTGCACGGGGGGGGGGGAGAGCAGGTTAAGGGGGTGTTGTTTGTTTCCATGTGAAATGTAGGCTGCACAGCCCTTTGAGACTGCAATGTGATTAAGGGCTATATAAATAATATTGACTTGACTTGACTTTACTTAAAATAACGCACATCAAAAAAATGCTGTTGTGAGATCATTTCTGATTTTCATAATTATCTTTATGTATTAAATTGGTTTCCCTCCATAGTTGTGTAAATAGTTTGAGCTTTGTCAATAATCAAGAAGGCAGAAAGCTAAACGTCCTGTTATGTCTTTTTATTTGTGAATGGGTAGGTATTGTACACAGTGTCACAAAACAACCTTGCGAGGGCCTGTAAGGAAGACTACAACATAAAGTAAACTATGTTTCAAAAGGTTTAGAAAACAGTGAATTGGTATATGGACCATTAAACCAAGGTTTAAGGGGTTAAAGCAGATAGCTGTTTGAAAAGACCTGTTTACAAGCCACTTGGAAAGAAGTCAGCTCCTGACTGATGGCTTCCCTTTTCCTCCTACCAATCACAGGGACGGGTTAACTTATCTCCCTGGTGCATTGTGGGGAAGTGCGTGTTCTGTACAGCGTGTTTGAAAGTGTCCGTCGGGTCAGATTTTCCTTGAGGCCTATTGTTTTTATAAAAGACGCCATACACAAGTTCAAGGACAGGTTCAGCAGGTCTGTTTTAAAGGTACACTAGCCCAGAACCTCAGGTCACTGTCTATACGAAGGAGATGGGTGGGTGTGGGGTAAGGGCTGTTGCTGTGAGGATACAGCAGACTGCAAGGCTTCCAGCACTACAGTACAGTATATACTGTACACTGTATTTGCAGGAGAGGCAGGGTCAGAATCTTTATAACACAAAAGCTGTTTTAATGCTGGTCTCAATCATGAGACTAATCTGAGACACAAATCAAGGAGTGTCCCCTTAAGAGAAAGAATGTGTTAATTGTGTCTTTCTGTAATAGTCTGCCTGTGTTAAATGTATGTTCTACTGTAGATACAGGTAACAATGTAGATTATATAATATATTTGTACTTTGGCGTCAGTTCTGCAGATTGACTGTTCTCTAGTACAATAAATGTCTGTGTCTGTGACACACTTGGCTCTGGAGTTCAGATTCTACATGAAATGACATCCTCTGATATAATTTCCACACAAACACTGAAAATTTTAACCCTTGACAGACTGACATATTGTTTGAATTCCTTTTAATCTATCTTTGTATAATGTAAGCATTGAGGATGCAGTCAATGTTAAATATAACATATCCTTGTCTAGCAGTGAAGGCATTTAAAACAAATGTAAATTACAATTGTACTGTTATCTACCTTTACACTATCGACCATAACACCTGTATTAGAAGGTTATGTGAGCATGTGTGTTTGTGTACACGTGTAGCCTTACGTATGGAAAAACAAAGTGTGTGTTCTCCACAATATCTGGTAAGATGCTTTGAATTCCCGCTCTTCACATTATCGTATGAGGACAAGGGCAGCCATTGTGTTGTCTAGCAAAACCAAGGAATTCATCCCGAATTAGACCTAGACTCCACACCATAATTGAATGTGTAATAAAATCAAATGAATACATGTTAAAGAGTTCTCAATGTTACTATTTACTAAATCTAAAATCCACTACATACATAATTGCTGAATGATCGTTGTAATTGCATACAGAACGAGGAAACCTCCAAATACTGTTTCCAGCTATATTTTAGGATTGGGTATAAGCAGTTTGTTAATGTAACTCAATTTAATACAAATTCAAAGTTCAACAAAGTTACCACTTCAACAAAAGATATTGCCCACCACCCCCACCACACACACACACACACACACACACACACACACACACATTCCAAGCTTCCTGTGCAACAATCATCCCCCCTGGATTATAGGTCACATGTCCTGTCACACACAGACTACAGTATATGAGCTGATTAAACCAACACATTATTGTAAGGATATGGCAAACCCAATTATTATTACTGCTGACTAAAAAGATACATTGCTCATTGGTTTTTATTTGTTGAGTAACACACACACACACACACACACACACACACACACAGAGTCACAGACACATATTATTATACAATGGAGTATTGGGGACTATATTGTACAAGGGAAAAGCATTGTGTTGCACCTACATTGTATACCTTACAATAAAGACTTCCAGCTTCCTTCCTGTAAGCTATACAAATAGTCATGGGGTCTCTCGTTAACATTTTGAAAGGATAGGATACCAACTGCAGGTTGACTTCAAAAAAGGAAAAACCCTGTGTTCTTTTCAAAAACAAAAATGAATTGTCTTACATACTAACATATGTAACTTAGAATATATGTATATTTTTTGAGGTGCTCAGAACAGCTGCAATGTGTATTTTTAAGCTAGATTGTTGTTTTTAAGATGTGATCTGCTCAGTGATACGGAATTGTTGTCTTCTTGAGGAAATGTTTTGACCTGAGTTATTTAATTAATGTATATGTTTGTATTCCCATCGAGTGTGAGAGACCACTCACAAGGACTGATGGATTTAACTGTTATTTGAAAATACTAACAATAATAATGTTGTCACAATGTGTCACTATTAACTCAAAAAGTTTGTAAAAATATACCCTGTAATATATATGTACATATACAGTAATATTGAGCACATTCTAGGAACATCTGCTCTGGTAGGCTAGCGTATTGGAAGTTTCATAACGTTATGATATGAGGATACCATTACGTAAATGATGTTAACCAGAATAAGCATTTTTTTTAAAAGAGAGATTCATGGGAATCAAGAAAGATCCTCTGTCCCTTCCTGGAATGCCAGACATGGAGGATATTATGAGCAGGCAGAAGAACAGCAGTATGTGTGGCTAAAGAGGGCTCATCTTGCATAACATCCTGGGAGCTGTTGATGAAATCAGGTATTACGGGACCATGGGGTTCAATGGGAGACAAATGCCTGTTGCATAGCAACCATAGCACCATGTTTTTGTCTGGGGGAGCACTCACATTACTATTGCTTCGTTGGTTGGTTGGTTGTCCTTGGAGACTGACCTATAGGGCAAATTAAGTTAAGCCGTGTTCTGACCTGAACTGGTCATCGCTCTGCTGTACAGGTTGTGGTTGAGGTCCCTCTCAGCAGTCAAGGGGTTTGTGCTTGAGCTCATTCCCACCCTCTCTATCTCTAGCTATCACGCTGAGTAAAAAAAACACTAATGCCCAGTGGGATGTTATGTTTGTGTTCTACGTGGTAGACCTACCTGCTCGTTGCATTTTGATCGGGCCTCTCAGAATTGAGTTGAGTTTGAAGTTATTACAAGACCAGAGCAATCAGAGAACAATATCAACAACCCATAACGTATTTAATGTTGTTAGTCAAGGGCTGCTAATAAAGGCAATCTGGATTTGCCATTTTGATCAAAGCAAGCATTGTAACAGCAATGATGTTTGGAAACGGTGCACACATCTCCTCTACATCCTTCCCATATTATAGTCACATATTGTGTCTTTCAAAATATAAACAGTAAGCTTATACGGCTTTAAAATAACATCCTGCTTTGGGGGCATTAAAACACAAAAAAGGTGCGTGCTGTAGATATAAAAGTGATTATACAACGAATTCAGTTACTGTTTTCTATTTCACTATTTACTTTAATCTACCTACATTTTTAAGATGTTTTGTTACAGCCTCACAGTATAAATAGAAAAAGACAATTAAACCTTGAGTGTTACTGCACCAAGTGTATTGTCGCAAATGTGCGCATGCAGTCCAAGTGATGTACAGTATTCAAATATAAAGGTTGTTTATTTGTGTACACAAGTATATTGAGAATACACCAGCACAGCAGAGGAAGGGTGTCGACGCCACTGTGAAGTGGTTATTTTCCAGATGTTGTGCAGGATGTGAGTTCATTCTTGTACCGTCCAACGCATACTATTTTGGCACAAAACCCCTATCCAGATATTTGTACACACTAACTTTCAAACATACTCACACACGAAATATAGCAGAGGCCTATGTATGTTTATGCATTTATACATTTTCAATGCACAAACGGGAAAGAAGCAGTAGCCTACCAAATGTATTTTAAATACATCAAAATCAACTACAGTATTTTTACTATACGACTAGAAAGATTCTGAAAGTATCTGCTTTCTTCTTATTGTTCTTGTTGGGTTAATTCAGTCTTTGAAATTACCTTATAATTCTAACTGAAATATTTTGTGTCCAAAAGGATATCACTCAACCTCAGTACACTTAAGCAAAGGAGTAATGTTTTAGGTGGTAGAAATACTGCACTCTAATCTCAGTGTCAACATATACCTGTATATACTGTACCAAAATGAATATCCAAATATTATCAAACCATCTCAACAGCATTAAAGTTCAAACTACATCAAGCCATTGTCTGTTAAATGTTGAATGTGATGGGTTTGGCTTTACAGCTGCGTTGCTCACAGTTCCCGCTGCTTGTTTTTGGGCTTGATAAGAATTCAGACACGCCTTGGACTATAAAGAAAAGAATATAGCCTAGTTCTAAGTTTCTCCTTCGCAGATTCCCCTACAGCTATCCAAACAGACTAAATGGACTGCCTGTGAATCTTAAACATTGCCACAGTAAGAATTAGTAGCAGATGGGATCTATTCGTTTCAGTGTTACAAATATAAGCAATGGTTTTCAGTCAGACTGCTGAGTCCAAAACATGCCGTTTAATTGTTTTCATACCAAACCTTGAACAAAGATCCACTTGCTTGAAAAGACAATGGAGCAGACATGCTCATACAACGCTTCAGACCATAACACATTATTGGTTAAGTGATAAATGTTTGAAAAGCACATATTGCGTAACTGTTGGGTGGGTTCTGATATGCTAGGTCAAGGGTTCAGGTAAGTTGCATCTTACTGAAAGCGCACTATAGCGTAGACTGCTTGAGAGTTGTCCCAAAGGCACTTAATGCAGCTTTAACTTCAGACATACTCCCAGTTCTATTGTTCAAGCCAACACGAACGTTAACTGTTGACCCACAAGTCCACCCATTTTAGCCATCAGCATTTATCTTCCCTTCCTGAAGTGTGGTCACTTGATATTACCCACCCCTACGGCCAGTAGCCAAGGGAGGGGGAACATCTGAAGGGACCCGTTATGGCTTAATCCCCCCAACCCCCACTTGTCCAGCTGCCAAAACATGTAGGGAAGAGGGACTATATTTCCCCCCCCCCCCACCTTGCTCTGTTAAAGATTTTACATTCCTCAGTGCCGACATCCATAAAGGGGAGCTCTGAGCACTTAAGCCTAGATTGTCCAGTTAGGCATTATGGCCATTTTCTCTTCAATTTACATTTGTTGCCGAAACCATTTTCTTTTGCCTAATGGCAAAATCTAAAGTGGTGTACACAAAGCTGATTTACTGTACATGATCATTACTGCAAAAGATAATTGAAAATGACATATACTGTAGATAATTCAGTGCTTGAAAAACATTTTTAGCAGTTATTTTATTCAATTCACCACAACTGTATTTGCAGCAATATCTTTAAACTACATGCATATAAATTTGCTTTAGCAACATTACACAAGGAAGTACACGCCATCTCGGTACATGCTCATTGAACTGAGCACATCATCCGGGAAGCGTTAATGTCCTCCTCATGCCTCTTTCGCGTACGTCCGCACAGCCAGGACGTCCCCCATCTTGCATTTCTGTAGAGAGGCAGTAGGTGTCAGGAAAGACATTTTGTAGGTGCGTGAAACCCTAACATTTCTGTACGTTTAAAACGTTTTATAAGAGTCATATTAACGCTTGCGTGACATGCTGCAACTAGGTCGCCTAAACGCAATTTAAGCATTTATGAGAAGTTGACGACAAAAATAAATAAAAAAAACACACATTATAAACCCAATTTACATCTAATGGGTCATATTGTCTTTCATTGATAGTAAACGTTTTATAAGCAGCTCTTATAGGGGCAAATGTTTATTGTTCAGCCTTTTTTCAATAAAAGCAAATAGTCACAATCACTTCAGAAAACGCAAACTTAATTCTTACCGCTATCAACTTTCCATCTGTGACCTCCCGCTCAATTTGCGTTTCTTTGCCATCCCAGGTTTGCTTCTGCACTAGTTTCCCGTTTTCAATGGTGATAACGGTCTAAATAGAAAATAGGCAGAGAAAACTCATTAATTCCATCATGAGGAGCTTATGGCCAAGTGACTCACGAATGAGAACTCTAGTGCCCCAACCGTAGTTTTCCTGTCGTCTGCAGTGGTTTCTTCAAATGGCTCGTTCAGCTTAAATTTAACTTCACTGGTTTTGAAAGTGCTTTGGGACTTCATGCAAATATTCCCATCATCTTCCACGGACAAAATCAGGTTGGGTTTGGTCCGATTCCCCACTTGCCGGACTGCAAATCCCACACCTGCGCAGACAGGATTTCGTTTTTTTTAAACTAATTTATAATAGGCTAACTATTATAAATTAGTTTAAAAAAAACGAAATGCCTATTGTTACATGCTACACTAAAGACGTGTAATAGACCACGCAAGGATGTTCACACAAATGCGATTTGTAATGTTGTTAAATAGCCTTTAAATAGCCTAAATAAAAAACAAACTTAATTGACAGCTGGGTCATTAACAGCTTACCAAGCGCTTTCATGTAGTCGTCAAAGTTCTCGCTGGAAACCATCCTCCATGTCCCAACAAATTGATCAACCATCTTTGCAAAAAACGTCCGTGTGATAGACAAGAATGAGCTGTTGTGCTTCTATAGAATGATTTTTACATGCGCCCGTAAACGCGATTTAAAGGGGGTTCGCAGACACGTGCCAGCTGCCGAAGCCAATCACAGCTCTAGCACTTAACGTCAGCACGTCAGTGTTCCGCAATTTCCGATACACTATATTGCTGGGTGAAAGGGTTTTCTATTAACCCACACAATACTGATATACTGTTTCTACATGTGACTTTACTATGTCAGGGGTTAAGATCGCATAAAATGTCAAAGCAGTCAACTCGTCTGCGATTTGTCAGAATTAGTTCACACACAAATTAATTACATTTATAACTGATCCAATACAACGTTGCAACCAATTTTGTTCTAAATTAATATAGGCTTTAATGCAATGTGTCCACAACCAACTCATGCCATGGCAGACACAATTCAACAAATATTTTTTTATTATAAATGCACAACCATATGAATAGCTAAATAAATATATTTCACATTAAGATTATTTATTGACTCCAGCCTTTGCCTGGGGGTCCTTGGCCAGACAGCGGGCCTGAAACGCTGCCATCATCTCACCACTGGTCAGCTTGGCTCCCTTCAGTATCAGCCTCTCTCCATCCACTGCAATAGAAAGTTGCAATATGGTCTTCACTGAGACATAGAATAACACAGTAGTTAAGCACTCTAGTCTTTGTGAATACATCATTAGCTATTCATATAGAAAGAACTGGAAAAAAAAATATGTAAATGGGGTCTGGAAGGACTTGCCACAGCATCTAAAAGACAACAGCAACAGAACATAAATTATTCAAATAAAAAATATTGGCCACTGTTCAATATCAGACACCTTGCTTCATTACACCATATGTCCTCTATTCAAAGATGGAGTGCATTTGTTGATTTGTGGCATCAACTCTGACATCAGGCCTGTATATAAAATAAATCCACATCACACAAACAATCACACAAACAATTAAAAAAAAAAAAAAAGAATGCAGTGCCAACTCTAAGCACAGGTCAGGCTGTAGAGGACAATAGGCTATACTTCTACAGTGTGCTTTCAACCTGTGACATACTATACGTGTGCTTTCACTGACTTCTTATCCAAATATCTCACTTTGTTTATGTGGGTAAAGGTTATTGTGTGTGTAATGCACCATTGTATGAGCATATTATGTTGACTTTAATTCAGTTAGCCTCATAGCTGACTAATAGGGAAAACACATGGTCCTGTAAGGAAACGGGAGTTTCAGCTATGTGCGGTCCATCATGTTCTCTTCCACAACCTCATGTATTGCACAAAATCACCTTAATCTTGGGGCCTTGCAGATGTCACATTTATTGTGACATCTGCCAGATACCAAATATTACTAATAGTATGACTAATGAACTGAGTTAATTCCTGCCCCCGGTCAAGTGAGTGCATGCAGTGGTCAGTCACTGCATGCACTGTCCAGAATCATCAGATATTGTTCAGTTTGCTGCCATTTATAAAGTGGTGGCAAAACAGAGAAAACGTGGATTCCTGTATTGACTAATTCTGGGAAACTAGTCATGTTGTGGTGATAGCAGAAAAATGCAAGACATTATGCTCAGCACATTGTATGCAACAAAAACAAAAAACTGCTTATTAGCAGGCACATTTAAAAAAAAGTCTAAATCAATTGTAGAGACACTACATTCAAAAGAGGGATATTTCAAACAGGTTGTAAGTTATTCAATTTGCCTTCATAAGAGTGTATCACAAAGTACAGTGCATCCTGTTTTTGGATTTGAACTTGAAATTAATTTGGAGATTATAAAAAAAATGTGTAAACAATTCTGATTCCACCAATCCTGTGGTCAGCTATTCTGGGGTATGACTGTTCACTGATTCTACCTTGAAGTTATTTTGAGAGTGAAATAGATTTTTTTTTAATGTGTACTGAATCCTACCTATAGGCTACAAGGTTGAGTAATACAAAAGTATTTATACTTTTGATCCATGTGGTTCAGCTGTGAATGTACTGTGTAGCCTATCTATATTCTGACATTAGTAGTAGGCCTACTAAAAGAACATCAATGAGCCATCCCGACCTACAATAAGGATTGGTAGGCTATACTTACTGTATGTAATGTCCACTAAAGGTTCTGATTTATCGTGTTTTACCAGAGTTGTCACCTCACAGTTCATGTTGGTGGTTCTTGCCTTCTCTGAACCCACCGTGACTAGAAAATCCCTAAGTGAAAAACATTAAGTTGTATTAAAATAATATGGATGTAGACACATACAGGAGTTAGAATCTGCAAACGTGGCTTAATGTCGGCGTCAGTAAAATGTAAAATAATCAACAATAAAGCCAGTTCAATAGGCTAACTTAACTAATCGGCACAGTGTCCAAAACTTATATATGTCGTAAATTACAATGTAGGGTGTAGACTACCCATGCTCCAGAAACGGTCGATAATTTTTTAGACAAACCGGCTAGTATATATTTATTGTATAAAGCCAGTGGTAATCCCGTTTAGTCACTGATACGTTGCAGATAAACAAAGGAGCTATTTTGCTGCTGTAATCTGCCATTACAATTAACCAATCCACATTTATAGCCTATCATTATATGTCGAATTAAACCTTACCGCGTAGAACGAACATTTGACTCAAACGGACAGAACTGTATAACTATTTTCTTCACAGCCTTCAAAACCACCTTAGACCGACTGGAAGCTGCCATGTTTTTTCAGTGACCTTTCACATCAGAGAAGAGTTTTCTAAGGCGGTAATCATATCGGACGCTAGAGGGAGACAGTGGATTGGTTATAATTTTAACTACGCGTTGATATTTACAGTTTGAATTACCGTGTGCGTAATTCATTAGATTATTAGACCGTGTGTAAACATGATTTTACATCCATCATGGAGAAAAATTACTGTCGACTTTTCCTGTAAAAGACTAATCCCCTAATTTTGCCAGAGTAGGATGACATGCGTGTGTGTGTGTGTTTGTGTGCGTGTGTGTGTGTGCGTGCGTGCGTGTGTGTGTTGGGGGTCTGTCAAGCACTAAGTCAATAAAGGAGCCATTCTCCTTCAAATAGACAATCAAACAGACACATCTCATAATCAACTAGACAAGATGGCAGGGAGATGAGATAGTTGCACACTGTTTGTTTCCTCAAGTAACCAAGTGAAAGATTATAAGTGCAGGTTTTGTCAAGGTGGCACTTTTATAATATATTTGATTAATGCATGGAGTTTTTATGAAGCATGAGCACATAAATGTGACCCTGTTGTAACACTTAAGATTGCTTTTTAAATTATTTACAGTAAATGTTGAAAACGCCCACCAAACACTACGATTAAACTATTTGGGATCCACAGTCACTTGTAATGTGTGTGATTGGCAAGTGAGGTAGTCAACTTGATACAGCAATTGCAATAACCCGTTTTGACAGTTAGATGGTACTGTTGCTAAAGCTGATATTGTGTTTAGATTCTCTTTACAAATAACGTAAACACAGGGAGTATAGCTCAGTGGTAGAGCATTTGACTGCAGATCAAGAGGTCACTGGTTCAATTCCGGTTGCTCCCTTCTTAATACTGTATAAGGATGTACCTTTGTACCATAAAACAAAGTTGGCCTTTAAAGATTTTACACACGTCAACAGCATTGTGTACGATAATTAACTTGCTTTATAGATCTTAATACTTTCTAAGATATTGATATTTATTCATATTAAAATTATATTATTTATATTAGGCCTATATTGTATCATTTAAATAAATGCAACATTGTAATAATATAAGGTCTATCTTGAAGTTATGTAAAAAGTATTTATAATAAAAATCTTCCAAACAAATACAGAATATGAGCAACCCCATTAATATCAATGAAAATACATTGTAACATTGTATGTTGGATTGTCCTTCACTGTACCCATTAATTTTGGATGACTTTCATGCTTATTAACCATGAAAGTCGAAGGTGAAAAATAATTATTTTGACTACTTAAAATCAGTCACTGTTACTTTCTTCACTGTTTGAGTGCTCTTCGGTCTCTAGCTTTTATAAAAGTGTAACAATAACAATTTAATACTCTTCAGAGACTTGAATAAAAGGTGGAGGAACATGACCCACATAAACGTCAAAACATGGATTTAGTTGTTTACACCCTTAAATTTCATTTAATTATATCTTTAACGTGCCTCATCTCAACACATTAAGACATAAATCTACTGAGAAAATAAACACTATACTACTGCTATACCACCCATCCCTATTTTCACGTGTTCAGGCCCAAATCCGTGCACACACATGAACACATGCACAGCACAAAAACAAACACACACACATACACACTCCCACACACACAATAACTACATGAGCACGCACATTTAGGCGGAACCTGTACTGCATTGAATCCCATGAGCAGGGGAGAGGGCACTCTCAGACAATGCATTGGCTATTCTCAGTGGGACCACTGACTCTTAAAAAACAGAGGTCAAGGGGAGCGTTGCTGTTTTTCCACTTGTTTTTTAAACACTCTCAGGGCTAAAAATAACAACAGTGTTGCTGAATCACTCGTTCAATCGGCCTATCAGGGGGCGACACAGGAAGAGTAGAAAGGGAACGGCCTTTGTTAGCTCGATTTTTAACTTTTTTCTTCTGTGGCCCATTCATTTTATAAAAGTCTATTGTGCAGCTATTGCCTTTGATATATGTTGTGTCTATTTCCTGATTGTTTTAGAAATTAGGTTTCCATTGCGCTGCTTATCCAAAAAGACTTATAGAGATTTGTATAAAGCCAGACATTTTATTATGACACAAGAATCTGGTTTCCTTGTTGCTATAGCCTACATTCACATTCACATTTACATCATTGTTTAAATTGGTATATACAGTATCTATGTAATAACACATGCTGAAGTGCTCTTACGGTCCTCATATTATTTAGGTCAAAGATATTTCTATTGAGGAATAGGAAGTATGATTTTAATCAGGAATGACCATAAAGGTAAATGTCTGAGAACCTTGGTAAGGATTTCCTGACAAACAGAAGCATTTCCTGGCAACAAAGAAGATAATTATTTGAGATCCATAACACCTTATATAATAATATATGTTTTGTTTTTCCTTTTGATAATAGATCATTTTTTATTTTGATATTCCCTTTTGAACACTCTTGTTCATGTACAATTTAGAAGTGTTTTTATTCATACTGCAATGGACAGAAATTTAATAAAATGAAGATAACATATGAAAGGAAGTATGTATGGTTCTTTGGACAAACTGTTAATCTATACAGTATTATACAATACTTTTATATGGCAGATTTGATTTCCTTATAGCCTACACCTAATACTTGTTTTAATATTACTTTGGCCTAATAATTTTATTTACCTACGGCTGTTCTTTATGCTGCTGTAAACTGCTTTGTATAGGCAAATGTATGACATAGTCAAACAAACAACGCATAGGCCTGTCTACTGTAACTGCGTTGGTTTCAGCCGTGCCAGTCGATGCAATGGGAACTACACGCCCCACAAAGCTTTGCGAGGCTGCTAGATAACTGACACCTCCCACCAAAATCTCGTCTGTCGAAGCAGTGTACAGACAGTGAAAACCGGCGGGGGCACATCAGAATATCATCGTAACCTAATCTGAAATGTGCGCATGGTGAACAGAGCGTCTTGTAACATTTGTGTAGTAGGGTGTAGGCTATATATTATTATTAATGTAAAGTTAAGGATAAACGCTCTGTGAACAAATCCTAACGACTTTCAGTTTAGTGTCCAGTGAATGCCTCTGAACGGTGCTTTCTGGTGAGTGGGATTTTCATATATTCACTATTGTAAAAGTTATATTCGCTTTTAGTTTATTGTGTTTCGCCACTATGGCGTTGGAGTCACATATATGTGTGTGGATGGATGGATACCCTCTCAAACTACATTGATTTACGCTTAGTGTTAATGCGGTAGTGATCAGAGAATGTACGAGTCGTCGCAGTAAAGCTTTTGGGAATAAGTGACAGACAGCGATGATGGAGCTTGCCGACTTGTTGCCCACACAGCCTACAGCAAATATAATGTTTGTATGGCAATATTCCTATTAGAGATTTGGCCAACGAATGCAACACTAAACTGAAGATTATGGCAGAAGTTGAATGATTGATTATGGATATTCTGGAATAATCGATTCTGCATAGTAGGCTAATAGTCTACAGTAGCAGAGCCTATTTTTGCACACAAAAAAATGTGTCCACTTAGGACATCCAACATTAAAACGTAGTTAAAATAACAATCTTTTACTCTGCATCTCCAGATACAAATATTTTTTACCCACAATAACAGTTTCTCTCTGCGATGTGCCTACAATAAGACCTTTCAGTTATTATATCACAGAAATGCACATAGATGAAAGACAGTATGTAGGCTATTACACTATACACACCATAGGCTACATAAAGCGCATGTTGTACTGTGTACAGAATGTAAGTAGACACGAGCATACATGTAGACAAACACATTCACACATGCATGTGCTCCATATTTTTCTTAGAAAAGGGAACTACAGCCTACATATTAACCACCTTCCCTTCTGCTCTCGCAGAAGTATACTAACAAAAACAATATTTGCTTTGTCATGGCCACAGATATGATGCATGTACACGAAACGCTTGGGAGGGTTATTATGTGTGTGTGTGTGTGGGTGTGTTTGTGTGTGTGTTGTGTGCATTATACCTCAGTATATTTGAATCAAACTTTGTAAATATGTTGACAGTTGTTCAAGGATGTTTAGCCTTATGACAGCTTTATAAACTATATATCAATGTTTATTCCATTGAAAGCCTCTCATTTAGTTCAAACTGTTTGAAATGTGGTTACAGCTAGAGCATGAGCCTCTTCCAAACATGCCGTGATTGACAAGGCAGGCCTACTTGTGTGAGTTCTCAATCTAAACTAAGTTGATCAGCCAGTTTTTTTTAGTTTTTTTAGCAACTCGATCAGATTCTCAGCTATATGTTCTGAATAGTCTAGAATCTAGATTTATGGCATTAAAACGTAACCTCTTAAGAAGTTGTATTGGTACTTAATTCCTATACTTGGAACTTCAACATCTCTCCAAATATTCTCTTTGATGTAAACACTGTTCATTTATTGAAGTTGAAGTCTGGATTTGGTTTTCATCTGATACAGCATGTATACAAATATGTAATTGCTTTGACTTGACAAGAAGATACAGTAACAGTGGGTTTACTGCAACACCTCAGTGTAAAAGGGTCAGAGATGGATGTTGTGGCATAATATTCTTTGGACTCTGACATGAATTAAAGTCCTGGGGAATAATGTAAGTGGCCTGTGATCGTTTTAACTCCAGAACATTTGTAGAATGCTACTGTGTGGAATCTGGGTGTAGAGGATGCCTATTGCAGCTGCCGGAGAGCAGACACCATGAGAAACAAGAGTGAAATAAAAACTAAATGAAGAAACTAAAGAATCATGTTTCACAACATTTGTCCTAGAAGATCTTATGTTGATAGTAGTCTGTTTTTACCTGTATTTTCACCCGAACACCCACGAGCTGGCAAAAATAATGTTAAACTAATCCTTAATTTGTGAACAATGTATAACTCAGATCTGTGTTTAATTTTCCCTAAGGGCCCAATGGAGACACCTACATGCTACTAATGTTTTACATTTTATAATGTGTGTGAGCTTTTGCTATACCCTCTAGTCTTTAGATGATTTACTTCAATATTAACCCTTTCATTTTTGGCAAAAAACTGAATCTATGAATATTGGATTATTTTATGGCATTTAGTATGTGAAGTCATAATTATACAGTATGCCATTTCTCATTACACTTAGAGTATGTCACACCCACTTAGACTCTAACAAGCAATATTCCCTTTCCTGTCTATTGGTGGACGACAACACCTGGTTCTGCACTGACTGGAACATTTGCAATTACCTTGCATTCCCTGTTTGACACCTATACCCATTTGAGGCTGCCTCAAGGAATGAACACACGAATGCATCCACAGAGGGACTAAAACAACAATGTTGTGCTTTGTTGGTGTAACATGGGGTGTGGACAATGTGAAAAACCACATAGGCAAACCTAAAGGACCATTAACACATCAACATTCAAAATTGGCTTTTCGTTTGGTTTCATGTTGTTGGTTCAGGATGTGGTTTTCTGCAAACACATTTATAGTTTCTATCTATCTATCTAGCAATGGTAATGGGTTACTCCCTATTTACTGAATCATATACAGTTCATAACCGAGTCACAGCTACACCCACACAGCTATACATTGCTCTATAATCTTTGTAGACATAAACATCCCCTCTTGCTAAATATCTGATTATTGGCTTTAATATTATGAACAAATTTGTTTTTAATGTTTTTATTATTATTATATTTGACCTTTAGCTAAATTGCCAATAACCAAGTAGTAGTAGGCCTAGTATTATTTGTTTTCTAATACTGTAATGGGTATATTTAGTGTGTTTGCATATCTTATATTTGCATAGTTTGCATTACACCAGTTTGCATTACACCAGCTGACTTTCTCAATCAAATAAAAATAGGGTTATTCAATTTTATGTAATAGTTTTAACATCTGGTAGACTACTGCTAAACACTAATATGCTACTATAATGGCTTATGGAGCCCAACGTTGTAGCATTATTAGCATAATGGTTTTCAGCCTTCCTGGTGTTAATTTCCTATTAGTTTATGTTTAATTCTTTGTAGTTGTGGTGATTGTGGGAGGTGAGCCGCGGCAATGTCATCATTAGTCTGTGCTGAACACGGAGCCTGTCATTATTACGATATGCCTGTTATTTGTTATGGGAAAGGAACTATTTGGCATTAGAGGAATTGCCTTAATAAGTCTTGGCTGCTGTAAACATCTTGTCAGCTTGTTTAGCTAGATAGTTAGGCGGAGGAAGGAAACAATGAGAAGTACAGTACAGCTCAGTTACAGAAACAGAAGTAGTAGCCAAGGCGGAAAGAAAAACGATGATACTATATGATCTGTGAGAATTGTGGAAGAGCAATTAAAGACCAATTCAAATGAAAAGAGGATGTTGGCAAGGACATTTTCTTGTTCCCTGCTTCACATTGATTTCATATTTGTACCAGTGTAAAGGACTTTGGTTACAGAAAATTCCATTTGTGATTATTACCTGATTTTTTAATGATTGGCCCTTTCATGGAGTTTCATTTTCAGTCAGATTTGGGCATCATTATGGTGACAATTTGTGGATTATAAATTCCAGTGTTTTATTATGTTTGAAGTTAAACAACCAGTACTTTTAAAGGTGGAGCCAGGAGTCAGGATCAAAACAAGAACGCCTGTCTCTTTAACGCCAGAGGGTGTTCCCTCAAAAGCTCTGCCCCTCACATTGGACACACATTGCCAAGGCTATGATAGTGTTGTGTGCCCAGGCATTTGTGTAGTACCATCGGGATTCACAGAGAATGGGCAGCCAGCGGGCCGTGAGTAAATCTGGTTAATTTGACAGAAAGTGTATGTCTTCACAATTAGCTAATTCTCACCTACATTATGGAAATGGTTCAAAGCAGGGAATCCACCTAATGTTCTAGTTCGCTAAACGTTGTAATAGCAATACTGATAAAAACATTAATGATGTAGAGCAGGGATGCCCAACCCTGGTCCTGGAGAGCTCTCTGCAGAAGCCCATTGATTTGAGTCAGGTGTGTTGGAGCAGGGAGACATCTAAAACAAGCAGGATAGGGACCCTCCAGGACCGGAGTTGGGCACCCCTGATGTAGAGCCAGTCACTTCCATGACAAAGCTCCTCTGAAACAAAAGGCAGCGTCAGGCAGTGATGATGCAAATATCATTCGCCATGTTGTAAAAAATGAATAATAGAGGCTAGCTACTGTAGTTGTTACAGTTTCTATTTACTATGTTTGCAAATTGACTCTGTATTGGATTCTATTGAACTGTCTTTCCTCAATGCTCAGTGTGGGTCAAATAAGTACAGTATGTGTGTGTGTGTGTGTGTGTGTGTGTGTGTGTGTGTGTGTGTGTGTGTGTGTGTGTGTGCGCGAGCACACAAGTGTAAAAATGCCTTTGTAATGACACTTGTACCAAGCTTCGAATGTTAAATGCATGTGTCATGCATTTAACAGCAGGTGTCACAAATAATTTACTTGTTTGACTTGTTTGTCTAGAAGGAATATACAACCATGCCTGATCTTGCCCTCAACCACAGACTCAACAGCCAAAACCACAAACACACACACACACACACACACACACACACATTGTATGTATGTTGTGTACAGTAACACTTATATTACATATAGTACATGTGAGCAGTACAAGTGGTTAACCAAGCCTACAGACACTCACAAAGGTGACACGCTCAAATGTGCATACACATGTGTATGTACGCTCAATGTGCACTACATTTAAATGAGCATTCCCCCACACACACACACTGTGAGATAGCCCTTAGTTATTTAGCAGGGATTACAGGGTGTTACATATGCTAGAGTGTTCCAGTGCTGTTTTGTGTCTCTTACATTCTACTCCTGCTGAAATGCTTACCTCAGAGAGAGAGAGAGAGAGAGAGAGAGAGAGAGAGAGAAAGAGAGAGAGAGAGAGAGAGAGAGAGAGAGATGCATTGAGACAAGTAAACATGGATGTGACGGAGATTGCGTTCAGGAAGCGCTAATGGGAAATCAGCATCCCTCTCCCTGGGTACCGCGGGTAATTTTAATTCACGTTTTGTGTTATTAACACATCGTGTTAATAAGAGAGAGTAGGCTGTGGAAGACTCTGACATTGAGTTCAGGCGAAGAAGCAAACGTTCTTCATACATGTATAAAGACACTTAAAATGCTTAAAATGCTGACACGTCAGATGTTCAGGGGTCATTCAATCTAGTTGTATATGTAGAGACGTCTTCCCTATATGATGGTTACTCTCTGCTGATCCAATAACCCGTTGTGTTCAACCGCCTGGTCTGTTAGTGCATGTGCAAATGAGGTGAGGTGCATTGTGTTCTCAGAGACGAGGTAGGTCTCCTTGCTCCCTGGAGGGAAGGGCTGCTGATGCAGCGCGCGCACACACACACACACACACACACACACACACACACACACACACACACACACACACACACACACACACCACAGACAAT
>JAODLL010045039.1:0-20243 GCA_026546735.1 Forbesichthys agassizii | reverse complement strand
GTTAAAGTATGCCAATATGGCCACCTTTCAAACCACCGCCCCTCGGCACTCTCTTTATGGTAAAGAGAATCCTCCCGCATTGCATGTTGGGAGTTCTCCTCAGCCCCGGCCACCCTTCAGGTAAACTAGTCTATGCAGCAGAGCGGATGAGGAAATCAAAATGCTCGTTGGAGGAGGAAGCAGGAAAAAAACAGGTGACGGAGGAAGAGGACGTCATCATCTTGTAGAGTGGGGAAGGAGGGAGGAAGTCACATGATAAGAGAGATGAGGACAGGTCTTCGCTCAGGCACGGCTTGGTTTTCTGACGGGGTCTCTTCCCAGTGCGCCCTGGGAAGTGCGGGCCTCAGCTCTCCAGGCTCATGAAGGCCACCACCTGCTCCAGCTTGAAGGCCAGCCGCTGTTTCCTGGCGCCGTCGTCCTGCTCCAGCGCACACACGATCTGCAGACGAGTACGCACGTCAGGGTCAGGTCTTCGCACAACACCAGTAGTGTGTCGAAGCGCCTACTCGTACATGCGGCTATTACCACTCACTAAACACTTAAACCGCTATCTGCACAATGTGCAAGAATCACAGTAACGATAGCTGGCCATTATGATACATGAGACATACTAGGGTAACATATGTAATACTCTGTTAACAAGTAGTTAATACAAATATTGGAATAACATTGTTCTTGCGTTGTAGCCGTTTATGCAATTAATGAGCTTTGCAAATAGCCTCTGCCTTAACATTGATTAGACCCATATATCGGTGGAAAACATCTCATTGGCCTGCTGTGGTGAAACTATTGCTTCTGAACACTTACATACGGTTTGAGAACCGCTGTGCAATGATTCCATGAAGTGTGTTGTCCTGCGATATGCGTCCACATTTCCGAGGCGGAACATAATACATTGTGTTGCGTTATGAGGACCACGGTGCACGTACCTCCTCCGCGTATTTGCCCACGTAGGAGTAGATTTCACTGAGGGAGCTCATGCTGTTGAACTCGTTCATGTGCATCCGAGACTGCTCTGCCAGGTAGGCGTTCATGTCCTGGTCGCTGATGGCCTGCATCTTACTGATGTCGGAGTAATACCTGCGGGACACAGCGGGGTTAATGCGGGCGCCCATACCACCCACCACCGCCGCGTTGCATTCGTCCGGTCTGGCTGGCACACAGCGTTGCTGTCTCTCTCTCCCCCCGCTCTGGGAGCAACACCTTTATGAAGACGTTTATCCAGAGCCTCAGCGGCCATCGCTGACACACAGCCCGACACAGGTGTCTCATGCACGCCTAGGTAGAGGCAATCAGTCACTGTCAACGCTAGCAGCTGCGCCGGCCCTCACGGATGCCTTTAATTAAAGCAGTTTATTTACATATTAAATTCCACTGGTACCAACTGTTCCGGGACAGACCCAGAATGTAAGCCCGGTAAGTCTGTGCGTCTGTGCCAGGGATGACTCCTATGAGAGTTCGCCGATCTGGGGAGGTGGATGTTGCTCATAGCCTTGGTGCAGAGGTCATAGCCCACCCCACCCCCCTTCCCACACACACACACACACACACAGACACGACCACAACACCTGTTCAGTGCTAGAGGGCACAGGCATGGAGCTCCTAGCAGGGGGTTGTTAGGATTGGAGAACAGGTGTGCTTTGGCAAAGAGTGAACTGTTTTATGCACAGTAGATCACATTTAAAACTGTATTTAAAGTAGCCCTGTACTTGCTTGACTGTTTGTATAGCAAAGCAAACCCTCCAAAACCTCCTCAATTGCTTTCAAACCTATAGGATTAGTTCAGCATTTTCAACCCCAGAGCTTTTTCAAAATCTAATTTACCATCCTATGTAGCTGTGTGTGCGTGTACGATTTTTAACAATAGCTTTAGTATTCAGAATCGTAACGCTCGCACTGCTTGCAATTCTGTTCAACGAGGAACAAATTAAGTCTTCAGAACCTTGTTTAAAAAAAGGGATGACTTTAGTTTTGTTATCTCATGCATGGCTTGCCACAGTAGAATCATATATGCTCAAACATTTAACTTCCTACTGCATATGGAAGGTGGCTATGTTGTTTTAGTGCAACATACTGTACACACACTAGCTGTTTGCAATGCAGGTTATTTATCATGATTTTCAGAGGCTTCATGGTTGTTGCTTGTTGAACGGCTTCAGGAGCCCAGTGAGAAGCACCATGTGAAATTGTTTTGCAAAACGTACCCAAGTGAAATGGTTCTTCACAGATAAAGATTATAGAACATGACATTTTGCAAAGGTCTGAGTTGGGGAAACAACACATTGTTGGACAACAACAAATTATTCCTTAACAAGTGCCATTCTTTCCTGTGAGACAACAACGTCGGGTAAAGACACTACTATCCCAACAGCCAAATATTGTGAAAAAATACATACTTTCCACCTTTCATCTTGAATTTACAAAATGGTGGTGATTGCTCTTTAGGAGGCAATACAGTAATTTACCAAAAGTAATCACTTCAAATTCTCACCATTAGCATCTACTCCAATTTAGTTTGACTGTAGACATTTAGGGAAGTTTAGTGTGTATTTAGATGTTAAAAGAGAAAACACTTTACTTTTGGCAGTTTGGAGCATTCTAGCGTCTTCATGCTCTAATATGTATGGTTCATAACATGGTTCTGGATGTATACCGCTATTATACGGTGCACTTTGACTGGCAGAGACAATGTTCTGCCTGTGTAGCACTGCGGCAAACCATCCATAGCTGTCCTACCAGCTATGGCTGCACACTAAGCTGTCAGAGCGAGGCTGCTTATGAAGATGCAGCGTAGATGATGGATCAAAGGGGATGTGTGTGTCTTTAGGCCCCCTGCAGTACTGCCTCACAGACACCGGAGCTTGTGTGTCTTAAAGCGCAGCCTGAGACCCAACCGATTCACACGCACAACTCTATCCAACAGAATAAAACAGCGTGACAGCAGCTGAGTATGTTTCTGATACGCATGCACACACCCTCACGCACGCCTGTAACAAACCAGACACTCGGCGTCTCCTCTACACTCTCTAGCATGGAGCTGCAAGGCAAACGTTTGACCTGAGTTGATGCATATGTACATAAGAACTACATCCCAGTTGACGTGCTGACCAGGTGCATGATGGGAATACAAAATCAACTGAAGACATATCTTGGGTTCAATTGAAGGATCGGGACAATGACTCACAACCATCTCCATAGTCCCACTCAGCATGCCTTCCCTGAGTGGAGCCCGTAACGCGTACATATGCCCACACGACGGAGCGATGGCTGTGGGCCCGGGCCCTACTGTAAGCCACTTGGTGCCACGCATCTGGGCGGCACACAGATTCTGGTGCTGCGGCTCACAGCTCCCGCACACATGAACACTCCTGACCCTCCTCCCGCTGCAGCACCTCTTTTCCATCTCATGCTGACAAATACATTTGATAAAACATCTCATTTGAACAAATGACCAACTGCCTGCTTGTTGGAAATCTCATAGGCACACATGCACGCACGCACACACACACACACCCTTGTGCACCTTTTCACAAACCCCTCCGCCACATTGACTTGGCGGTAGCGCGCACGCCTTGGGCGCTCCCATCCATCCCCACTGTGGTGTAATTTGAAAAGTGCTTCATGGCCCATAGATCACAATACCCGCAATTCCATTTGTGTGTAGGTGGAAGAATGAAACATGGCTAATGCAGGAATTGTCGTCGCCCCCCCATCCCCCCCACACACACACACGATCCACCTGCACCACAGGCTCACCTCTCCACCCAGCTCTTGTAGCTGGGGATATCCTTGGCGTAGAGCAGCTTGTTGGAGGGGGAGTCTTTCCCCAGGCGGTGTTCTGAGGTGGAGCAGGAGTCCATGAAGGTCTGTGCCACCACGGACAGACAGGCGTCTGTGATGCTGCTCTTGTGGATGTCGAACACAAACTGGGGGTTCTTGATCACGTTGACCCAGAAACGCAGAGGTAGGCTGTCGACAGAGGGCAACAAGAGGAGGTTATGCCGATTTTGTTTAATTATTTCCCCTGACGGTTTAATCTCTGCTAAATATTACGATTAAGAAGTTGGGACAGTATCGAGAACCGGTACTAATGTTACCGGTAAGGGATTTGCCGGTTATTAATAATTAGTGATAAGCATCTGGACAAACGGTTATCGGCTGGTGTATTTTTTTATATTAAATATAATCATAGTGTAGAGCAAACAACCCCTAAATATGATCATGCACCAGACGATATTATTATTATAATATATAATGCGAAGCAATGGCCTCCTTTGTTTTTCCAACAGGATAAAGTGATGAAAGTCTGGCCCCACTGTACAAAACTACCTGCAATTTATGTGTGACAGTGAGCAAAATGTCTGCCAAGCCCTTAACACTCATTGAAGCGATTCCACTCCTGTTTTCTATTTGAAGTTCTAACCATACCCGCATTTTACTAAAGACTAAAACCATCTGCCAATTAAGTGGTATTAGCAAAACAAAGTTTAGACAGCACAGTTTTTAAATAGGCATTTTCTTGCACCATGGGAGAGGTTAATGCATTTTGTTCCAAATGTATTGTTTAACCTTTCCACATACCAGCACAGATATATTCTGGTCCCGAGGCTAAGCAACAAAAAAACTAAGACGTCTAAATGGAGCTGAACAAAAGTCTGTCTGAGCTTGTGATTAAGTCACTAACTGCCATTTTCATATTTGCTCCAGCCAGCCAGACAGTAGAATTGAACATATTGTATTATGCGCCAGAAGGAGATTCGTTCTCTTTGCAAAGCCAGCATATAGAGCCCTGCTGCTGCCGATACGCTCAGATGAGTGGCTTCAATTCAATATATCTGGATTTCTAAAAGCAGCCAATGGCCAGCTCTCATTGTTTCCAGCTGTGTCCAGGGGTCCTCACACTGAAACACCCCCCAATACTGCCTTATTTGCACTAGTGGGCCTTATTTTGTGCCTGTCGAAAATAATAAAAATATACAAGTCTGTTTATTTGCCAAGCTTGTTTCTGCCAGAATGAATTGAGATAGTGCCTGGTTTATCTGTGTGTGTGTGCGTGTGTTAAAAGGGCCCCGGTGGTTTCAAGAAAGAGCTGAGTGCTTCTTGGATTCCTCCACCTTTACCAATCACTGGACAGCACACTTTTCGCTGATGCGGCAAATAAATACATTGCAGTCTAGTTTGCCATGGGAGTGTGTAGCAGCATCAAAGGATGAATACAAAATAAAAACAATACTATAATTTACACACTGATATATCTCCAATCCGCCCTGCGTCGTACTGTAATTACCTAGCCATAAAACCCATTCAGGTCTACAAGCTAACAAGAGGATTTGAAGATGGAGTAGGGTACAATTCATTGCTTTATAACTTCCAGAATGAATCTAGCCAAATAATCTAGGATTAAGGGCTGGGACCAAAGACCGTAACACCACGGCCATGACAGTCTGGCCCAGATGGCCTTCTGCCGTCAAGAGGGGGCAGAGGACACTTCAAGGACAACTGCCCCTCACACAATGACTGCGCTTTAATTCTTAACAATGGCACCCAGTCCATGGTCTATTGAACACACGTATGCAAATGACATGTTCTCTGTGCTGATCTCATGCCACGCAGGTTGAAGAAGCAGTGCGATGACAATTGTTCAGAGAGTGCCGGCCGGGGGGATTATGTCAAACGCTTGCCAAGATCAAAGGCTGGTCATGCACACAGTCATGTCAACTGAAAAATCTATTCCTATTGGCCTACAAAGATGTCACACGCTAACCTGAGTTTGAATTATAACCTCTCTTTGCTGCCAGTATCTGAACACAACGTGAAACAAAGTGTGTGCACTCCCATGGGAGAGCACATATACAGATATGCGTGCGTGCGCATGCGTGTGTGTGTGTGAGCCTCAAGTGTTGCTCTAGAAACTAATAATTAAAATTCTGCCTGGTGGTGCAGCACAAACACATAAAACGTACAAAAGGCACAGACACGCATGTGCGCACGCACACACACACCGAACACAGAGGAAAGAAGACGAAAGGGAAACGTTGACACACTGCTGCTAATCCAGCAGATACCATCTGGAGGTACTCCATGAGCCAGTGACTCACACACGCACACAGACAAATTTGAATTTTAATATTCACACTGGCTCACTGTGCACAAACACAGGCACAACAGAGAGAGAATACATTTAGGCAGAATATCATCTCTCTTAATTATCAAATGCACGCCGACGGAAGGCATGTTCCCACCGTACTAATGCTAGGCTAACACCGGGCTGTGGCGAGGGATGAACCTGGCCCGTAGTAATTTGCACATTACGCTGCACGTTATGTGTTGCTTATTTGATTGCAGCAATTGGCACCGCCTCCGGGACAAACGACTATGAACAGATCATTTCCAGACCGGTTTGTGCGGAGGAAAACAAATCATGGTGCTTGCAACATTAGAATGGCCTCACTGTACTAGTCAGCGTTTAAGAGGATTCTAGCATAATACCCTAAAATGTTTATTGATTTGGTCTTATAAGGAAAATAGAGCTTGCATTGGTCCTTGCTCTGTCTCATCCTAGTTTTTAAATAAACAATAACGTAAATTAACGGGCTAACATTTTGCCCACCAATATTTCACATCTGTGGACCTCTCTTTAATCTCAGGGTGGATTATATGCAAAGTAAATCATTGCTCCAAATCCTTAATCCTAGACTAAGAATAGAAAATCTGTTCTGTGATCAGCGCTGAGGCCTCAGCACACGCGGAGCGAGCCGCACTTATAACACATCTGAAGCATTTCAGACCATATAGGGGATAGTCTATCATGTAGCAGGTGACATGCTGGCTTGGTAAAAACTGTTGAGGTGCTGGCCAACCTCTTGAAGGGGTATATATACGTGTGTGTGTGTGTGTGTATGGGGGATGGGGGTTGGGGGTTGGGGGGTGGGGTGGTAATAGTCTTGGCTTCTGCGGTGTTTTGAAGTTAATGGTGTGTGTGATAATGGCAGGCTTGGTCGGTTTAATGGAATAGAGGCCCAGCATGGAAGAAGCATTGGCTTTATCACTGTGTATTATCATATGGGATAAAGGCTTCTGTTGCAAGCCAGCCTGTAGTCTTCTCAAACAATTAGGGAGTTGTGAGCGTGCGCACACGCACACACACACACACACACACAGAAGTACAGAGACTAAGTTTTGATAGAATCAGCAAAAACAGTTGCAGTGTGCAATCTAAGTGTTTTTGTGTGTGATGATGAATTGCTATTCATCACAGGCCTCTAGTGAGAGGCCATTCCATTAAAAGTCTAATGTAGGAGCAACCCAGCACTCTCAGAAAACACTTAACACGCTCTGCAAATAGCCCAATATCACCGACGTGAGAACGGATCAAAATGAGGACCATAAAGCAAATAAATAGTCTCCCCCTCCCCCTCCCAATTTCCCTGCCTCCATATCTCCCGTTTGTCCCCATACACACACACACACACACACGTGCACGCACACATCAATTTCCTCCTCCCATGGTGCATTGGGCCTGGGCTGAGTGATGTATGCTGGCTCTTTTGGCAGAGGCCACGAGGCTAATGAGACATTAGTGTGTGTTTAACTCCCGCCGAGAGTCCCTTCCTTTTCTCTGTCCTCTCTGTTGTATCCATCTCCGGACTCCCCTCCCTCCACACGGCCCCTTTACCAGCTCGTGGTTGGTTATTTAACCCCTGGTGACCTCCTGTGGCAGCTTGGCGCTGGTCACAATTAATGGTCTTAATTAATCAGTGGCTTTTAATCTGCTTGGCTACCTCGTCCACCTGGTAGCGCACACTCAAGATTGTGGCTCTCTCTACGGCAGTGACGGTTGATGTGTTGTTGTTGTTGTTGATTTTTCCCTTGGCCCCGTTGTCAACGTAATAATAGACGTAGAGTGTTATCAGCCAATTGGATTATCCCCCTTGATGTTGGCCTTGGTAAAGATGACACCCCTGTGGTTAATGCATTTTAGCAGGGGCGGCACATGGCTGGAGTTGGCACGCGCGGAGGGCGATGCCACAGGACCTGTGCCAAAGCATCTCCGGCTAGGGCTACAGTATGGGCCACGCTGTGGCTGCGGGCTGTGTGCTGTACAACACTACTTGTATGCGTTCAAACACTCCTGCTGACCATAGCCTGTTAATGTGAAGGTATAGTACGCATGAGTTGGTACACTTTTGTCAAATTAAGTAAACATCTCCGTTAGCTTTCCGTGCTGTGTACGTGCTGCATGAAGAATCCGGTACTTCTACACAGCACTATCATTGTAAATAGAACGCAAACAAAATAGCTTAGTCTGCGCAATGCATTCCCAATGTGTGGGGGCGGAGCTTCTGAGGCAGCACCCATGGCATTACAAGAGAGAGGTGAGTTTAAAAAAAAAAAAAAGTTTAGATCAAAGATCAACAAGCTCTCCATAATCGCTGACTATGCATTTAATCACAGGCTCAGTGCTTGCGTGTGTGCAGCCCTTCACTCACCAGTTGCTCTTCCATGTGTGTCGAACGTGCGGGTCGTGGATGTTGTGTTTGTCGGCCTGCTCGTCCAGAAAGTCAAACATGTACTTGATGGCCAGTGGCAGGGCGCTGCCTCGGTGTGCTGTGCTGAAGATGGTCTCAAACAGGTCGTCCACGAACTTCTGCAGCGTGCCCTGGGAAGGAGATGCCACGTTACCGATACTGTAAAAACACTCTCCACCATTTACACTGGCAGCTATTCCGTCCGTCTGTATCACAGGAATGTTCATACATATACATTTTATTTTCACAACGCCTTTCAAGACACTCGAGGACATCTTCCATTACAAATTAAACATTTGACCAAGACAGGAGTAAACATTTTTAAATAGAAGATACAAATAAAAAGGAATATATGAAATCTCAGCTTGAGCTGAGATTTCATATATTCCTGTCAAGACATAGACAGTCTTGTTGGCTAGTGTACAGGTTTCACTAATTTGTAAACACGTGTTTGTTTTACATACTTTACAATCAATTCTAAAGACCCATCTTTGTTGCACTATTAAAGAGCAACACGGGTCTGGCCACAGCAGATGGGTGTCACACTATAGCTCTTTAACGTGGGTAAGAGAGCAATAGCTAGCTTTGTGCATGTTCCGCAATGCACTGTTGTCATTGATCGCCACTGTCATTTTACATGACGTCTCGCTATCTTGTAGCCGTGGCCCATAAATCTGCAGCTTTCATACAGGTTGTTATTTCACAGTTGACTGTTAATAACATCTAGGGACAGGAGGCGCATCTCCTAAACCTCTTTGTGCTGCCGGATTAGCTCCCACACTGCACCATTGACCCTAATTTGATTTAATGTTGTCATGTAGGTGGGAGAGAGGGGAGAGACAGGCTGATGGATGAGGTGTGTGTCGGCTTCAGCAAGCACACATGTGTAATATTGGCCTGGATCCTGTCAAATCTGACAAACACAAACAGAATGCACTTTTAATAAAAGCAGCACATTCTCAATAAATATGGGGATTGGGGGATGGGGGGTCCACCACCCTGCATCCACACACGAGCGCACCCCCCCGCTCTGTCTGAGTGACACTATGGAGCTGATATGGGGACGTCAGCCGTGATGCCAGGTGGAGGTAGCTATTGGCCAGGTGATGCCGGACATTGTCTATTCCCAACAGGAGAGATGGACGGCCAAGATACACAGGTTAGTCCACTAAAACAATCTGGGAAGATAGGGTGGCTGTCAGCTGTTCTTTAGACTTGGGTGATGGCGGGGAAACAGAGCTGGTGTTTGTTATAGTGTCCTTTGACACTATAAAATGTATCTAAAATGTCTTCTTTAGTGAGATTCAGTGCAAAATGTATTGTATTGGCATTGTGTAAAATATTAATATATAATATAATAATAATATATTAATTATACATCTCCACAGGGACTATGCCTTGTGTGCACAAACCTTTAAGAAACAAACTCCTTTTCGTTTCATGCTTGTGTGTGTGTGTGTGGTGCACACACTCCTGTGGCACATTTTTTCATATAGAAGCATAGAAGAAACCTGACTAGTAACAAAGCCAGCCGAGGATCAAACTACATGAAAATGTCCCTTAATCCAAAGAAATTGCAGCCTTCTAGATCTTAGCCTTCCTTTCCACATATCGTTCTGTGTTTTTGGCGATGGCACTTTAGGAGTGGATTGGCAATTTGCATTCAGCAGTTAGATCAAAGTCGCATTCCCTCCGAACTAAATTAACTTTTTTCCCCCAACAATTTTATTTCTCCTGAAGGCTATCTTGCACTGAGGTGCATTCATTTTATAGAGCCAGTTCTATTTTGCCTGATAATAACTCTTTTTAATACCCAAACACCTTTACAAACTTCACTTCTCTTTTCTTCTATACCTTTATTGATATGCTGTAGCGTCTACACGGCAGTTATGAAAATGAAGAACAAGTTAATATCTGCATTTTCTTCTCACCTGAAAGGGATATAGGAATACATTTGAATAATCTTCTCCACTAAGGAGACTGACTCAACGGAAGCGCATGTATACAAATGACACTAGAGAATGCTTAGTAATGGTGGTCCCAGATGACATTTGACCTTCATGAGCAAGCTGCCTTGTGGTGGTGGGGTGGGAAGGGGGGGGGGGGGGGGGGGGGAGACAGTGGTGGCGTTCACACCTTGGTGGCCACCAGCCGTGTCAGGTAGATCTCTGAGACCATCTTGCTGCCCCGGTCTCCCTCCTTCTGGTCTCCGTGCTCGTGGTTCTTTACCAGATGCCACACCTTGACCCCGCTCTCCAGGTCAGGGGTGATCATTGGCGTGCGGGACCGTTGGCTGTCAGGGCTGCCTGTGTACTTGATCATGTTCTCTGTGGTAGGTGGGGACCGGACAACATAATGCATTAGCTACAGGGATTTGCTGCCATTCCAACGTTGTGCTTGGCACAGGGAGAGCGTTGCCACACAGATGTCACCGCGACGTGAATAATCAGTGCGGAAGAACTCGTGGTGAACAGCCATCGAAGAAAGCAAACACCGCGCCAGCCGTTAGACCAGACTAAAACAATGTATTACTCTATCAAAGAGATGAATGTCTGTGGTGCAACAGATTGATACCAAAGAGGCGAGCAGCGGAGCATAGCCTTCAGCCTGCATTGCAGTAGCAGCGCACAGTCTTTTTTTTGGTTCTGAGGCGTATTTCCAATTTACAGCTCTGGGAGATTGGATATGAAACTTTTAGCGACCGCGGAGACGGTTAATTTTTCATGGCCTCTTCTCTCAGGGATAAGACATTGCAACGGCGGCCGACACAAAATCGAACAGGTGCCATGGTAGATGAAATATGCATAGCCCACCTAATAGTCGGGAGTGGCGGTGACATTTCCAAACGCACAGCTCAATGAATGTTTACAAAGTGTGAAGATAATTGATTAGTGGGTGTGGCTCATGGAGAAGAAAAAAAACAAAACAAGAGTCCCCCCCATCCCCTCCCGTGACAGAAATCAATCTGTCCGAAGAAGAGAGGCATAGTGTAGTGAGGGGCGAGTGTGTGTGTGTGTGGAATAAAGGCACAGCCAGGGGTCCAGAGAAGGCATGTGCATTGGTTTGAATGGCACCGTGAACAACTGGAAGCTCCCAGTGCCCTGCCATTATGCAGGGAGCAATCTCGCACTGTAATGAGCTTGGTGCATTATGGGATGTGTTTCTACACCGCATGCCCTTTCATTCTCTCTCGTCCTGTGTGCTGGAGGATGTTTTGGTCTGGGGCAGGCGTACTTGTTATGGAGCGCTCGTTCCAGAGGTTATGTGTGTGCGTGTGTGTGTGGGTGTGCACAGCAGATGGGGCGCTCAGAACAACGTCACAGAACTCTATCCTCTCCCTCTCTCCCCCTCTCTCTGACTCCACATAGTTTGTCTCCCTCTTTGTGCCTTTGTCTCACTCGCCAACTGCCACAGTCTCTCCCCTGCGTGCCTGAGCTCTATTAAGACAGCCTGCGCTTTCTCGCTGGTGTTTGGCCATTGTGCTGCGGGAAGAGTTCAAAGACGCGTGCGAGGCGTCCGACCGGTTCTGAAGAGGCCCAGGCTGCCGTTTGAAGTCTGTCCCCAGAAAAGAGGAGGGCGGAGAAGGATCCGTCCGCCCCATCTCTCACCGCCCACCCCCGGTCTCTCACCTATGGGGGTCTAACGTGGGGGGCGAGGTGGGACGCTAATAACGTGGCGCGGTGTGTGATGTGCCTCGAGTGTTTGCGGCTGTGCGGCGGGCCTTTGATCAGCTCCTGATTTGATGGCCTCGCAGGTTCAAGGAGACCCTGAACAAGCGTGCGCTTGGATAAGCCCATGCCGGGATGAATCCATGGCAGATGAGAGGAAACACTCTGGAGTCCCCAGGAGGCCCAGGCAAAAGAAAAAAAACAATGGATGCAGACTATCTGCTCATTTGTTATCTGTTTCAAATCAGATATAATTTGCCTCATCCCTTCAAGTGTATATGAAATGTGTGTGTACCAGCTGTTCTAATTAGAAGTTTTAACAAGATGTTTTGTTAATTTTGATCTGATCTATTCCGCTTGGTGGAGGTTGTGTTAGTGCTTCATGGAGGTTTGCAGACGTAACAACGCTGAAAATATCAGAGACCAATCGTGAAGGTGTCAACTGTCCCATCCAAACTGGTGCTACAAACCTATAGTCAAGGAGGTTTCAAGTGCTGTTTCCTCCAATAGTAAAGATTTGTGTGGACAGACCATACTATAATGTTTAACTCTATAAATAATTTACTTTCTAAGACTTTTGTGGAAGTTTAATTCAGTGATTATTCTATATAGAAAGCAAAGGAATTACAATAACAAACTTTGAATAGTTGCCTTTTCCAATCCAATTATTACCTTTCTTTGAAAGGTACAGTATGTGCTTTTAGCTGCTATGCATGCATGATTTAACAGCAATGCTAAAAATCTCTTTAAAAGTATAAAATGTAATTAAAGGCGTACAGCAGCTTGTCATCAGCAAACATTAGATTTGATTCAGCCTTTATTTGGAGCTAGTTTTAATTTGAGTACTAAACAATGCTTTCAGACTATTTTAATGAGAATATGCTTACATCTATGGTGTAAGCATGCAGACCAGGCTTTAAAAGGAACCAATGCGCGGTTAGACTCACCATATTTGCTTGCAGAGGTTCGAGACACAGTGGAGTTGTTGACCGAATTGTAGGCCGTCACTTGTTTGGGAACCAGGGCGACCACTGCATTGTCAGGGACCTATAAACAAACATTAGCATACACACACACCACTGTATGAGAATAACCGCTCAAAACAATGATTTCTGCACAATGCTAAGCCGCCCGCTTAATGAACCCATAGATCATTGTGCAGGTGACATTTTTCATTTGTCTCTCCATATATTCTGGTTATACATGAATCAACGGAGGGAGTTTCTTATCAGCTTACGTGCTATGTTCAGCCAGGCTTCCCTTATGAGTGACAGAGGGAGGGAATGTTTACAGCAGCGCAAAGAGGCCTGCGAGAGACAGGAAGGCCCATAATCCCTATTCAATAACACCTTTCTTCTAGGGGCAGGGTACTGCATGATTCATTGATATGTGCGTCTGTGTTTAGGTGTAGGTGTGTGCGTGTGTGTGTGTTTGCGCGTAGTCAGTTAAACCAGATTCAATTAACACAACTGGGATATATACACACACAAACACACACACGTATTTAGCATAACTGAGCTACGCAGGGCAGGGTTAATTGGAGTGGTCTCTTCATGTGGGCGGTTGAGACAGGGAATTGGAGCAATGGCCTGTCAGTGTTTGTAACCCTTGTTAGATTATAAAGACGTTTCGCCCATTTTGCTCATGTAAATACACACTTTATTGGGCAAAGGAGGCGGTACTACAGTATATGATTATTATACCTATGTGAAAAAACCCCAAACACCCCGGTGCCCTGAGGCCCACTCACTAAGACACAGTGACTAGATTTGAAATGACATGTGACAATGACATGACCTCTAATTGGTCTAAATGAAACGAGAACAAGAGGAGAGATGTTTAGGAACAAAACAGTAGAGTGGAGTTTACAACAGCAGATAAATGCCCCTCAGAATGGCAGACAATATTATCTATCGTTACGCAGCAGTTTCACATAATGTAATAGTTCTATAACTGGGTTATCACACTTTTCAAAAGCTTAGAGCGTGACGGTAAGCAGTTATGAGGTGCGGGTTTACTTATAGGCTGTACTGCATTAGGTCTGGTTCCTTACATAATGACCCGCACAACACCCTGTGGACCAATAACATCTCTGTGCTGGTATGAGCGTGACTGATGCACGGCTCTTCACAATGTATGCAGAGGTGAGTTATGGAGATACTATATGCACTGCAGCGCTTTTACAGCATCTGTTTGAGATACGGGGGAAATCGGATGCTAATGGCCAGCGTCACAAACCGTTTCTGGCCTTGTGCTCATCTAGCCTGCCAACCAGGCTTGAGTGTAGGGGTGAGGGGAGGGTTTTGTTCATCTGTCAAGAATAAGGCGCCCGACACAAAAAAAGAAGAAGAAAAAAAAAGAATTAACTTCTGTCTTCATTATTTTACCTCCGATTCGAATCAGGCCCCCCTAATCCATTCCGCCCCCGCGCCCATCCTCGCCGCCAACACTCGCTGTCGCTGACATTTAATTTAGCCGCTAGCTGCGGACGCCCGCTCTCCACCAAGAGCGGACGCACTTGGAGGAGACAGGGCGGCCGCATTGCTCAGCCGCCCAAATTATTTATTTACACCCTAATGAACGAGCCAGGCCCCGATTCACATTTAAACCGGTCCGTCGTTCTGATTGGCTGGACGGAGAGTTGCTAATCGCAAGGAGCCAGACTGGGCTTTGTCAATATGTGCATTTTATTTCTTTTTGGTGTGTGTGCGTGCGTGCGTGTGTGTGTGTTCTGGTGTGCCTGGTAATATAAGTGCTGATATCTCTTCTTGTCACATGCATGCATGTCTTTTGTCATGTCCCTTGTGGCCAGTGTGTGTGTGCTAACATGCTAACAGTGATCAATTTCACCTTTCAACATGACTGCTGTGCCTTAGCTCATACTGTCCTGCTACGGTCGGTCAGTGGCCCTGCCATGTGTGGGTCCATGTCGCTCACCAGACTAAACTAATCAACAGCAGAGAAATCGCTCTGACAGCAAAGTCCATCAGAACTCAGCCCTCTACAAATCATCAGATCACCCAGACGACAACAGAACTGCACGGTGAAGAGACGCACTCTAATGATGAAACAAAGGGAATTAAATCAATTTATTTAATGACTTGGAGCCTCCATGGGTGGATTTGTTCACTATGTTTGCTTGATATTTTCTCCCTCTGCCAAGTTCTGTCATGTGCTATAAATGTTTCAAGCTGTGACCGATGGCCATGGAAACAGAATACACAGAATCATCTGTTCATTCTAAAGGGACTGCAAATCCCTTCAAAGAGAAGGCATAATCAATCTATTACAAGTTCCAAACAAAAGATGTTTCTACATAGAAATACATCATTAATCTCTGCAAGAGCTACAAATACATGGCTTTGATTTTCACCCAAGACTTTGAATAAGCTCTAGCATGTGCACGAGTGTGCCAAACACATGGTAGAAGAACTGAGACGAGAGATGAAAATACAGTATATACTGTATATACTCAGTTTAAACCTGCAAGCAACTAGTATTTTATTTTGACATATTTTTTAATTTATAATTGACATTGAATGTTAGATTCTATTTGACAGTGGCTGAAGGTTGGTCAACTGAAGTTTGCTGAAGTTATTTTAAAACAAGAACGTAATGTCATCCAATAATAAATATCACATAGCAGAGAGAGGCTGAGAATATTTGATAATGTTGAAAAGACACTGGAGACAAAAGAGGTTTGAAAGACAGGAAAAGTACTTAGCAAATAAAACAAATGTCTAATCTGCCCCTAGCTATGTCTAGCTATGTGAGATCACGTGGCCTAGGATTTACAGTTGTTCTCGATTGCTTACCGTAATGTGTGAGTTGACAAAAGTTATGTGGGAAGATATGAGAAATAATGAATTGTTCAAGGAATTGTGTTTGTATTGTGTGTGTGAGAGAGTGAAAGAATGCAAGCATGTTTGAGAGTGTCAAAAACCAGAGGTTTGGTTTTGGACACGGACTGGTCATTAGAGTAAAAGTTGACCTGCAAATAGCCCTAAGGAATCATGTTTGAGAATGCTGAATTGTTAATTCACCTGGAAGGCCAACTGTATAAGAAAAAAAGTTGTATATCAAATCAATACATACATAAAAAACTAAAAAAAAACATAAATAAATACAATTAAAACTGAGAGAACGCAAATTAGTTTATTGCCCTTGAAATTGATGCCATTAAAACTCCATGTTCCTATAATACACTGTGCAAACTGCATACAGTACATGTAGTATTGCCTGCCGGCCTTTCTGGTGTACTAACACATACACTACACCTACACTTGTCAGTACACAATTCCTACATGTCTGTTAGGGCAGTCAGCATACAGTACCTGGTAATGGGCCAGCATGTTGAGTCTCTTCCAGTCACTCTCAATCTTAGTGGTGACATCCTCGTCCTGTAGTATCATGCGTTGCCCTGGGCCCTGACGCCACTCTGCCATTGGAGGATAGAGAGAGGACATTAAAACCATTAACAGACACTTATGACTGTTGACCCATCTTGTTGTGTTCAATACCAATGACTGTCTGCTATGAAATGCCTAGTTCGTGTGACAGGTGACTTTCATAGCCGCCACAAGAAAGGATTTTATTCTTTCAGCCTTTTTGAAGAAGCTGAAAGGTGAAAGTGATAGAGGTTATTGTTAGTGGTGGTGACCATACTTAATGCTTAATACATACTAAAAAGGTAACAAAACAGTCCGTTACTGTTTGAGTCAAGCCTCCTATACAAACAACAATTGCAAGAGGACAAGCCAGTACAAACACAAAGATAATTGGTCTGAAGAAATGAACAGAAAGAGGCTTTATGGGAATTTAAAGTCAAAAACAGAAACCGCGAGTGTGAGAGGGGAAAAAAATCACTTTGTTCTCTCTCTACTCTTTGTTAGGGAGCTCTCGCCGACTGCTTTGCGTTTCTTTGCCCCGATCAATGAGCTCGATCTCAGCATCTCAACCAGAGCATCTCTGCGTCCTTTCCCATTCGCGTCGACAGCCCCTGCGCTCCACCCTAGAGCGTAACAGTGACCGCCCACTTTTTTGGGGGCTCTGGTGCCGGAAGAAAATTTCCCATTCATTTTCTTAATTTACTTTTTATAAAATCCTTATTTAAAGAGTTTTAAGCCTGGAACCAAGCCATCCAGCTACTAGATCAGATTGTGTATATTATACCATTACAGTAGTATAATACAGTAGTTTTCATATTATTTTTACTTTTCAGCGCTAGCAATACTCACTAGTGATTTGACTTTACGGAGTTTGAAACATTTCCATGGTAACAAAGAGCACCAATCTTCTCAGAGTTGCGAACAGCTCCACAGCACTAAAGCAAGCTCGTACACCTAAGGATTGTGGGTACTGTAGTAGTTATCAGTGATACCTCAAATTAATCATGTTTATCTTAAAACAAGGTTGATATCATAGGAATGTGTGGCTTCTCCCTGAGCATATACCACTGATTCACAACCTCGTAGCTGATTGGCTTGGTTCCAAGCTTAAAACACTTTAAAGATGGATTTTCTGAAAAGTCAATGGAGAACATGAATGGGAAATGTACTTCCAGAACCACACTGTTACGCTCTATACGGCAACCCTATTCCCACCCCCGCCCAATCAACTAGTCTAAGCTAAGTCTAAAATAGCGGTTTGCGAGGCACAACGGCTCCAGCAGTGGGTGGGGAAACAATGGTTCGCTGAAGACCGCATCGCCCCAAAATATGCATGACAGGTCTTGCCAAGCAACCAAAGGTACTACTATTACCCCCCCCCCACCCCCCCCCGCCCCCTCCACTTGGGCCGACTTGGCAGAACTTGCCGGTGGAAACCGTCCCCCGACACTTCCCCAGCATCATCACTGATGGGGAGAAGAGCTATCTTGAGGACAAGCGTGCAGATGATCCCACTATTGTTTGCAGGTATTGCGCCTCTGTCCCCGCACGCGTCGGCCACTGTCATCTCCCATTCTGATCGCAAACAGGGGGAAACAAAGCGGCAATCACCGCAGCGCATGATAAAGCGGCGCCTTCGCTGGAGCCACCAGAATGGCATTAGCATCGGTAAGAGCCACAGGAAATAAGAGTCTCCCCGTTGTTCCGACTGTACAGTACGTCTTTCTATAAAGATGCAAATGAGTGCTCGTCTCCAGGTGAGGCCTGGCAAACAAATGGGGATATCAAGTTCAAAAGAGAGAAAGAAAAGAAAAGTAAAGCCAAGATTGCCCTGATTCCCAAATCCAGCAGTAGTTTTAAAAGACACATACACACTTGGTCACACGGGTGTGTGTGTGTGTGTGTGCGTGTGTGTTTGCAGCATCGTACAGTGGTGTGTTTGGCAGTGGCAACACAATGCTTACACACACACACACGCGCACTCAACACTCGTGGCCTGAACAGTGTCAATGTGTGATGTGGATATGTGTTCTATGCGGTTTGTAAGCATATTTCTATACAAAGAGTTAGTAACACAATTTTCAAATAATGATTTACTGCCGTCAAGGTTTCACATCAGGTGTTAAATTAACGGAAAAGGAACACGTAACAATATGGACATTGCTAAGGCGTTCAACCGTTAAAGTGTGACCTCATGAATACATAACAATATATCAGCATATCTTAAACAGTAACATCCTCCGCTCTGAGTCTCTCTCTCTCTCTCTCTCTCACACACACAATCAAAGAGCAGGGCGACAGCCCACACTGACGATTTCCAATTCCCTCTCATAATAAAACAATAACAGGACAACACACACCGCCCGGTGGGGGCCGTAAAACGATTTCTTCCAGAGCGTGTCATCAAAAGGCTAAACCAATCTCTTCACGCTATCACGCAGACGTATTCCCCGTGGTACGAACGCAGCCAGCGTTGGATCGGGAGCCTGGTAGAAATATGCTATTTCTAACACACGACAGGAGTGTGGAAAATCCATCTGGCAATATTAAAACTATAAAAGGCACTGTGTGGGGTTTTGAGATGGCGTGGTATTGGCAGATAAACAATCACGGGTAACAATATTATGCATTGCGTCGTGTGTGCTCTCAGCGTGCTTTCCCAGCTGTCGCACACTCCCTCATCGCTAAATCAGTGCTGACAGGACACATCCTAGGAGCGGCGTTGTGCTGCCAGAGAGAAAACATGGAGGAGCTTCATCTCTCGGTTTGCTCCTAATTGCGATTATTCAACTTTATTTGTATCATTATTATATTTGTATCATCTGAAGTTCTCGTTACAAGTCACAACGTGAGTGGAGCCAGCTACAGCAACACTGAGCGTTGTTTTTGAAATACCCGAAATCCTTTCCAACACAAAAACATCTGGGAAGAAAACAAACAAAACACCACAGTGGTGTGGGTCTTTACAACACATTTCAGATGTGCTGTAGCTGGGCTAATGCAGAGTTGCTCGGCGCACGCACAGCGGTTTCCTGACATTTTCACGGTGACTACGAAGTAAGAAAATAAAGAGATAAATGGAGAGAGAGAGGAAAGCTCTCTGGGATGTGCGGATCGCTGAGCATTTCCATTGATTAGCTGCTCAATCATCTGGCTCTGACTCGGGATGACAAGAGGTCCGATCGATGGGAAGTTTGGTGACGAGGGAGACGAACCTAAGACATCTAATCCAAGAGACCCTGGAAGTCACGTCTCCTGAGGGGAAGGAGACACTTCTATGTGTATGTCGAATGAGTCTTGTATTTTTGGCAGGGAAGAGAAGCCGGGGTAAGAATCAATGGGTGTCTGTGAGTCAGTCTGCCCTCGTTCCAGGGAGACCGATGCCGGATACGAATAAAGAAAAGACAGGTGTGACAGGTGGAGGCCTTGGAGATTTAACGGCACGCAACTGTTGTTGAAAGGTCATGACCTCTTCTAATAAAAAGCTGTGGTCTCGTTGATCACAAAATATAATCCTTATGTGCTATTAATAAATGTCACAATAAACAGCCCTTGAAAACCCAGTTTTCATAGGTTGGGTTATATCTCAGAAAGACCATATTACGAATAAGTCAAAATAAATAAACACACACACACATATACATACATATACATATATA